>JAODKL010000051.1:10870203-10888053 GCA_026780765.1 Petrocephalus schoutedeni
CCGCAATGCTCCTTACAGTACTCCTTTGACATTACTGCAGTCTGGTGTCATTTTTGGGATGTCTTGGAACTCAATAAGTCCAGCCCACTCAGCACTGTCTGGATCATACTCATAGCTATAGCCCCAGGAACTAATGGGCCACATCCTGTATTAAGCCACTAACTAATCAGTTACATGCGGGGGCATTAAATCATCTTGCGGTGCCTCGCTAACTTCTACTGTACCATGTATAAATTATTCATGAGTTGTTTCAAGCGTGGATTAATCTTCTCATGCCCAATCATCTCCCGGTTTAAATGCCATCAGTGCCCTTCGGCCCCTCCACCGCGGCACGGCCCGGCTCAGGAAAGAGCATCCGGCACGGCGCCACCCTTGACGAAGAAGGCCATAACGAGCACCACGGGGAGGCTTAGTGGGCCACTTCTGTTGATGCCGGCTCTGGCAGGAAGCTGGACCTACCAGAAACCCCCTTGGTTCGGGAGCCATGAAGTAGAGACTCATACACTGCCACCCTTAACCGTAGCATAGCTGGTGTGGTTCCTGCATGTTGCTTCGCCTGCGGCTACAGTACTGTCCCTGCCGACTCACAGCCGAGGCGCCCGGCGGTGTGCGGCACCGAGATAAGAGCGGGTATCTTCACTTATCAGCCGCGTGACGGGCCTCCTCCTGATGCATTACCCATTGTGATGTTTTTTATGTGGCTTGTTTATTACCCCTGTAAATACGCCGCCGTGTAACCACACCCTGCTCCACGCAGCTTGACAAATGGTGTCCCGCTAGCTGCCAAATTCACAAACCCCCTGCAACTTGACACCCCCCCCCCCCCCACTCATAATCATTTACGGCCTTTTCACGCAGCAGAATCACTCTTCTTCCTACCCAGTGGGGTCAGCCTGCCAGGGTGTGTCTGGACCCCCAGAGACACACGGCGGGTTTCCATCCTCTATACTTCCCTCTACACTCACAGGTGTACTTAGAGACCCAACATCACCGCATCACGTGAAATGCCACAGAATATTAAAGTTCACGGGGATTTGTGCATATATTTATGAGAACTAAATCAGAAAGCATGTCTTCGAGTTTTACGTCTTCCTCCTACGTGTTTTATGAGGAATATTAGCGTGTTTTTATGCTCCAGAGATTCAATTCCTTTTTTGCGCTTTTCATAGGAGGAGAGGCCCGGAGGTCTGCAAATGTAACTGCAGGGACGGGGGAAAGGTGCACACCGGGCAGGAGTGATTACAAAGGAGGGAGGTTAACTGGAGCAAAGCTAGACAGGATAACAGAGATAACAAAGGCACCACAAGGGTTCAAAACAAAGGGCAGGAGGGCAAAACCCGAAGCAACATAAACTACAGTAAGCACCGGGAATGGCTGCAGGGACGAGAGCAGCCAGCACTGACACAATCAGGTAAGCAATGACTGACTGAGGAAGAGAGCAAGGGTAGCCACTTAAATACAGATGACCAGGGCATGTTAAGGGGCAGGTTTGGGCACTTACTTATTTCACACAAAGGGAGAGGTGAGGGTAATTAACACTAAGGGCTGAAACACTACGTGAAACAAGATATAGTAAATAACCAGACGTAGCCAAGGATAGCCAGAAATAAGCGAACAGAAACAAAGACCTATACTGAAATACAAGGGCATAATAACCAGGGCAATAAAAAGAAAATCCACATATTTAAACCCATGATAATAGAGACGCAAAGTCCTAAGCCGGATGCTTAGCCCATTCAGTCACTCGGTGGCCCGTGGAACAGGGGCACATACTAGGGAGCAGGACAACTTAGGGAAACATTGAGGTAATGGGATGGCCAGCGACACCTGCTGGCCAAACGGGGACATCACATCCTCGCATCCAGCCACTCGTCCTGGGGAGGGTGACGGTGGGGCCTGGAGCCCACCCCAGGCAGCACAGGACACAGGGCAGGAGACACCCTGAACTGGGTGCCAATCGACCCCATACTTAAACAGCTATACTTCGGCTAGCTTAGAAATGCTAGTCAGACTAACTGGACTGCGGGGAAGAAACCAGCATGACATAGGAAGCACACACAAATTGCACACACAGAGCGGGGGCGGGACGCAAAACCCCCAGCCCTGGAGGCGTGAGGCGACGGCACTCCCCACTGAGCCACCATGCTGCCCACGGCTTGCTCAACCAGTGGAACTAAGTAAACACACCCCCTTGCCACAGTGGAATTAAATAAACACCATCACTAAAGACGTTATTAAAGGGATAATTAAAAGGCATTTTACTCCGGTTTGAAGTATCTACTGTTATGTCTAACCCCTACTGCTCACCATCATACTGCCATTACTGCTCATGGTTTTATATTTATATTTATAATAAATTCCTGATGCAAAGCACTGTCACGTCACAGCCAAACCAGCAAACCACCTCAACAGAATACTAACTGAACCATTTGGCTTCCTGATCACTGACAGGTGTATATGATTAACCAGTAGGTAAACCCATACAACTCTCCACACATGCAAGGTCTCCCCCGTCGTTGAGTTATAATCTGTGCATTTGTTTTGATTCCTGATTCGCTCATTAACAACCCTTCGACTTTTCCCTTCGATCCCCCATTTAATGATTCTGGATTGCCCTCGTTGCCTCCTTCCCTCCCGGTCTATCTTTGGCCGACTCTCAACCGACTTCAGTCCTAACAAAATAACGAAAAACAGCACAACTGGATGCCTGCTTGTGAGTTTCTTGTCTCCGTGACAAGCACAGTGTAACAGATGTGCGAGCCTGGGCCACAGAGGCCGGCGGCTTTTCCAGGTTGTTAAGTAAATAATACGCGGTAAAGCGCTGTGGCTTCGTGGCACAGAACAAGTGGGCAGAGCCCCTGGGGCCTGGCAGTCGACAGACACGCGGCAAGCTCATTAGCTACGGCCTGCTTTAGGCACAGCACAGCCCGTCAGAGAGAGACGGCAGCGCCGTGGCGCTCGGAGTGATGGCGACTGGCCGTGAGCTGTCAGCACTCACTTACAGATGCTGGGACGGATTTTAGCAGCCCTGCTGCCTGACCACAAGGCCCCGCCATCCCACTGTTATGGAAACGCCTGCAGGCCAGCAGCTCAGGTGTGCACGGGGCCGAGGTGTGACCATGGAACTAAGGGCGGTAATGTGGGGGGGCCGAGTCCCTGTGGGGGCGGATTCTGAGCATGCTCTTTGCAGTCTCCCATAAATTGCAGATGTTTATACTGGCCTGTATCTGTCAGGCCGCTGCCTCTTGGTTCTTTTACCTCCCCCCATAAACGTGCATTTTAACTGTCAGCGGATATTAATAAGGAAACGCAGGTGGCTCGTCGTCAGACGGGCCGCCAGGACGGCTCACACTCTCGCACGCCCTCGCCGGCGGATTTTTACAGCTGCCATGAAAAGATGAACGCAAACATGAATCACACTCTGTTTCCCAAACCGCCTCCGAATTCAGCAGTTATTGCTGTCATGACTTTGCCTAAACACATAAAATTACGGCGCACTCAATGCCGCCCTTGTTGAAACGAAAGCCCAGGAAACGGGACACGGGTAACATGCCGATATTCTTCAGCACCTGCCCTGGGGTTGGGTTCCGAATGTGAAGCGGCATAAATCAGCGAAAGCGCCCGGAACGCGTATACACCTGCCGACGCAATTCGCCGGGGCTCTCGTCCCGGCGTCTGCCTAATTAATTATCCCCGTGATGTTTCCGCTAAATTTGTCAGGATAAAAATATCCCGAGAATGACACGGTGGCCTTCATTTTACAGTGTATCTGCACTGCCGGATGGCGGGTTAGAGTGTGCTCCCAATACGAATGCGCACATGCCGTCTATCCTCTTGTTTGCACAAGGCCAAGGTCGCTTTGCTGAGTTCGGTCCCTGGGACTCAGCGGTTCCATTCGGTTGCATGTCGTCTGCGCGGCATGCGCTTATTTTCGGGCCGGCACCGATGGCAAGCCTTCTATCTAACAATCTGAGCCACCGCACCTGCCCCGAAGCACAGTTTCCCCATAAGCTGCAAGAGCCGCGTGTCCATGGCTGGAATCCCGCCGTCGACGTCTCCGAGGCGTCGGTGAGCTTGTGGCAGCCGTGGTGCTCGGCGGGACCTGGCACACGCTCGCGTTGTCAGCAAGGGGAAGGATTAGCGGGGGACACGTGGCACTGCGACGCCACCTCCGTGGACCATTCCACGGATCCTCGTGATCTGATGCTTCATATCTCTCGATGCAGACATCCCACTGAAATCGCCACTGGATAGCAGAGGTGTTCCACAGGAGTCCTGACACCAATCCGTCTCTCAGGTGGGGCATCACAGACACACGTTCCCCTGCCTCAACCCCAGCCATCTTCTGGCCCTGTTTTAGAAGCGATTATCTGCTCTTCCATGCTCCAGACATCCAGACTGCGGCATTTTTCATGCCGGATCACTTTTTCGGCTGATTCTCCTGGACCAATTAGCTTAGTGCTGCTAATCGATGAGCTAAATAAAAATTGATTTGACGTTGTAGGAATGAGAAGGAAAACTTTATTAAGCTCTTAATGACAAGGAAATAGTTTGTTTGACTAAATGAAGCGAGATTTCGAAATTCATCTTGACATTTTTTTCTGACTGGCATTCTTATCAGGAATCCCAGAGCAGCCAGTATTCAGCAGCTGACCCCAGTGAATAAGGTTAATGTGTAAATCAGGCCTCAGACACAGTAAAGCAGGCCTGCAGTTGCAATAACATTTTGACTGACTCTATGCCGGGGCTGGTGCAAGCAGATAATTCGCTCCCAACTCGCTTTTAGCAGCCCCTATTATTGCCACCTGTGAGTAGCAGAAGCATTTAGCTGTAATCTGCGAATGACAGCCTGGATCGGGCTGATAGAATAGCCTTTAGTGCCGTGCAGTGCACCGGGGGGGGGTTTCTCGGACCCTATTCAGAGGACCAGGCCGCTGTGTTAGATATGCAGTCGCCATCAGTAAGGCAGAAAAAAGGACAGTCCCGCAGCGCATGAGAGCCACAGAAGTGCACCGGCGGCAGGCTGTCACCAGGCAGCCTTTGGCAGCCGCTAAGCACACTGGGTAAAAAGGAACGGCTCTGTTTTCATCCAGCCCACGGCTCCGCCTCATTGTCGTTTCTTGACATTAAAAATGAAGAAAACACATCATATATGTATATAGCCTATATTGTACAGCAAACGACCTTGAGGGGATGTTGTAGGAGCGTCTCAGAGCCCAAACAGCATCCAGGCAGATTAGTAGAGGCCGCCTTCTTCCTCGCCTATTAATGTTGACTGGCTAACTAACTGGGTAGATAAAGGGGAGTTTCATATATTTAAGTGCACCACACCTACTTCATGGCTCACGTGTAAACACAACAGATAGCCAGAATTTGGCTCTCAGGAGGACGCCAGGCTGCCCATGCCACCTGCTAGCGTCAGTATTAACAAAAATACAGAAGAACATCTTCACCTTCCGGCTTACCACCATCTTGGTTATTGTTCCTTCATGCTTTGGACCTCGAGTAGAACATCCATGAAGGTGTAGGATCATCTAAGCACAGCACCGGACTTCACTCCCCTCATTTGCAGTGGACAGTCTCACCAAGGACAACTTCCTGCTCTTTATACATGCCTTTGTCTCCACCAGCTCTTCCCAACTGAATTCCACCTTGAGCATCTCAATGTTTTGACAGACCTTCTCATTAAGCATCTCTGTTTAGACGCTGCAGTTGTAGAAGGTCAGACCTGCTAATGAGCAACTTCATTCGAGCAGAAGGGAAGCAATCGATGCTGCACCCTCATGACGGCCTTTTTACGACTCTCTCTTTTCAGCGTACATTAGCACATAGCACCACTGATCTCTGCAGAAAGACTTGGAGCCATTTGTTCGACGCACCTATGGATTATTTTAGCCGTTACCACAAGGACACGTAACACACCCTGAATCCATTTGCAGAATGAAGGCATTGACTCTTTTATGCCATCTTCATCTTCATCTCACATCTTCTGGCACGGCAAAACATTCATTCCATTATTTGTTTGACAGGACAGTTTTCTCACCTCTCTTCATTAGTCCAGTTTCTTGCGTTCAGCACTTCTGTATTTGTTTGGGGAGATGCTTTAATCTAGACCTCCAGCATACAGCTTCCTCCTTTTTTACATGCCTGGGTATCGACGGAGATGATTAAGGGTCAGTGCCAATATCAAGAGTGCAAAAGTACTTTCTTTCAGGTGTTCGGAGACTCGCTAAAAATCTGCAGCTGACAAGAGACTTTTCTTAGCCGCTATACAATTTGCTGTAAAGAGCTTCAATCTGCCCTAAGAAAATAAGAAAACTGGTAAACAAAATATTAATGTGTTCTGCAGTGCCATTGGTGGGGCTAATAACAGTTTATCATGGTGTTTTCCAGTTTATCTCCAAGCGCCAAGCATGACAACTAAGCTGTTCTGAAGGTCAGTGCCTACCCAGTGTGTCCTGTGCAAAGCATGCTCAAATGCATTCACGGTGCCCCGAACTAGCCGGCAGTACCACAGAAATAAATTTGGTAAATTTGTGAGTGCAAAAAGGTGGCACATTTGGTGCACAGCAGGAAGGGGAGATTGTCAGGTAACTGCCTATCCCATAACTCTGAGAGTCTGGCTATTTCAGGCTCCAGCACCCCATAACAAACCTGAGTCCTCTCAGCCGTGTGCTCCCCGCAAAACAACTTCAATTAATGTGTCACAATTAAGCGCCGCGCTGCCTGACTGCTGGTGGCGACGATCGCACTCGCCGGGTATTAAATCAGAAAGCAGATGGTGTGGAGGCAATTTTGTAGCATGCGGCCCCGGGGTCCGCTGTCAAACCCCCAAGGGGGGCCCCGCATCACACCGGGGGTCCGAGAGGAGGTGACAGTGTGCCCATTTTATCTATTTGTTCTACGGTTTGCCTCGGTTTGAAAGTTTTATTTGTAGCATCAGGCGTGCTGAAATTTGAGAGAAGTGCGTGGCTCCAAAATGAATTAGGAATAACAAAGGGTGCCTGTGATTCTGCTGGTAGCAAACAGCTAATAATCCTTAAATCATCACATTTCCGCAGATTTGCACATGAGAAAAGTTCAAGGTTAAACTGTGTCCAACTCCAGGATGGAGCACCAGGTATCCAGCATAGCACAGAGCGGCGGCATTTCTCACTCTCCAGCTCTGTCCTCCCGGAACCACGGATCTGCCACCATGACGGGCAGACGGTTGCCAGCTATACCCCTCCTCCATCGCCTGGTCCAGTCCCCCCAGACACGCATACGGGTCGCAGTGGCCCATGTTTTAAACTGCAGCCTACTGCTGAGGCTTCCAGTTCTTGAGGTTGAATAAAGAGCCAGGCTCTTCTCTGGTCCTGGTCACCTGAGACTTCAGATATACGGTTGTAATCTCTCATATTGTGCTGGAGACCGGAGGCAATAAAGTCACTTTTTCCACCCTTGAGTCATATTTCCTTGGGTGTTATGGTACCTCATGCTTGGCCGTTGGGGACTCCCCCAACCCCTCCCCGCACACCGCTGTGACCCCTACCCGTGCTGGTAGGAACCGTGCACCACACTGTGTTCTGATTACCCTAATTCATGACGTGGTCGGGCATGCTTTACACAGAAAGTGGACGCATAGGAGAGAGTAAGTAGGAGACGGTGGGAAGGTGGGCTCCTCTGACCCCCCCCCCCCCCCCCCCCCCCCCCAGTGAAGGAGATTAACCAGGAATTCGGAGCGCAGTGAACAGTAATGAACTTGAACACCAGCCCCCATTCACCAGCCAGTGGAGTTTCACTGTACTAATGATGACTCCAGTGACTGCAGGGAGACGCGGGTCTGGGGAGAGACCAGTTTGTTTCACGGTGACAGAGAAATAGTTCATTAGCTTTGCTTCCAGTTTTTAGTGACCTGTGGCTGCCAGGGGACAGTCTCCAGCCGTCTGTGTCCGACTGGAAGGCTAGGCCGCAGCTTGACGTCATCGTGGCCATCTCGTAGAGAGCCCCACCAGCTTCAGGTTTTATTCCAAGTCGAGTTTCTTTATTGTTACCTCGTCCAAGTACGGAGAACACGGCAAGACGGAATTGCGTGTCTTCAGGACCACGCAACAGTAGGACACTGTCCAGGAGGTCAGTTACACTGCACCAGTGGCAGCAATATGGTATTTGAAATGTGCACTAGAGGCAGATGATAAATATAATAAATAATTATATGTAATACATAATTATAAGTACAGTGTAGTGACATAAATACACAGTATAGTGACATTGGTATGCTGAAGGTTTGCCGCTTGGCGTTGTAAAATTGAATGTGACACAGATATAAGGTGCATTGATGTAAATGGTACTTTGGGGGTATTAGTGTAGAGATCAGATTTCAGTTCCGGGGCGGGTACTGAGGGGTGGAAGGGTGTCTGTTGTTGTGTTTTTTGCACCCAGGCACCCGGGCTTTGGTAGGGGGGCTCCGGTGGGAGGGATGGGGCGGAAGAGAGGATGGTTTTGCCCACTGTCTCCACGCGCCGGATGACAGCCGGTGGAGGCTGGTGGTGGACTAAGGCAGGAGCCAGGGAGCGATATGTCATCATCAATTACAAGGTGGCCAATGGCAGACACACACCCGAAACGTCCTCTCTCTTACATCGCTGTCGGTCTCATGTGATCGTATGAGAGGCAGCAGGAAGGACTAATATTCCCTCATGTGGAAACAGCAAACGGGAACCAAATTAATTAGCCAATAAAATGTTCTCAGGATTGACAGCTTGCATAGGAATAAATGCCAAGAAGTCAAAGGAGTCGGTGCCACTGTAAGCATGCATGTGTGAACGTATAATGTCAGCATAATTACCCCCAGGGCTAGCTGCCCATTGCTGGCAGCAGTTGCTAGCCAACTACCCCAAACCTTGAATATGCTGAACAAGGGATTAGTCTACACCAGTACGCCCTACCATTTCCACAAGAGATGCATCGGTTCCTCTAACAGCAGTCAGTTCAACGAAGGCTTTCATTAGCTATATTTAACAAATCTACAGCCCTTTTGAGGGGCCATCTCCGCCACATACACACTCACTCTGCTTTGTGCGATGGTCTCCCTGACTCCCAGGAGACACCAACGGCCGAACTCGACGCGGGAAACGGCTCCTCTTTCAATCTCTCATATCTCCACCATGGAAGCGGCCATCTTGAAAATTCCAAGCGCCAAATTATGTATCGCTGCACAAAGGGAGATTAAAGCCCGCTCTTCCCGCTAAGAACGATGCTGGCGGAATGCGAAGAGGAGCGCTTTACGCTTCATTTTCATAAATATATTTAGTGTGTTGCTCCCGCAGTCAGGTATTTATCAGGACGCTATTCCAGCTCATGCTGAAAATGAAATATTATTTTCCGTGCACAAACGGCAGAATTTTGGCGGGTGCCGCTCCCCCCCCCTTCTTTGGCGCTCCTAGTTCATATGCACAAGGATATGAATTGCATTTTTTCTATCTCTTAATAGCTTTTCTTGTGCGAATGAATTTCCATCTCGCGTCGTGTCGACGGCTCCGCCGTCGAACGCCTCGGAAGCCATTAAAATGAACAGCGCCAGCAGTCATATCATTTGCAAGTATATCCCCATTTTGGTTCGCTCTCTGTAAACAGTCTAATCAAGTGGGCAAAGTCATTGCCGCATTTGCATCCGGCTGCATTACTTTGTTTAGCAGACAGCAATTATCCAAGGTGACTCGCTCCCTTGTTTCACGTGTCGCATGCCCACGCACAGGCACCCCAAGTGGCGCTACCCAAGAGGTACCTCAAGGATAGGGAGGGGACCCATAGAGGGACCCCAGCCTGCAGTCATTATCATTTCCCCTCTTGAGCATGTAATCCTGGAGAAGCTTTGCACTGGGGGACAGTGTAGAGGACAGGGAGGGGCTGAGAGCGAAGTCACAGCAGTGAGACATAGCAGGAGGGAGTGAGCGCCAGGCTGTCGAGGGGGACATATGCTTCATCTGACAGCAGATTTTTTAACATCCTCACGTGCCTGAGACCCCGATGGCCAGCAGGCCCAGTACTTGGTAGGGAGCCGTGCTTGTGATTAAAAGGCTGCAAGTTAAAATATGTTGCGGGGGAAGAGCAGGCAGGGTTCAGGGGCCTCTCTTTGTAGCCAGATATCCAGATATTCCAGGGAAAATACGGAGAAATAGCTGCGTGGTTGTGCGATTTCCCCGCATCACATATTCCCCTTGGTGAGTACGGATTAATTTAGGGGGAATCATCTTAATAACGTAATAAAATCATTTGCTTACTAAAAGCCAACCCGCTGACCCGCAAGTTTACTGTTAACAAGTTTCATCCCGTGAAGTGTGGCTCAGCACAGTGGCGAAAAAAATTTTAGCACTAAATAAGATTCTCACATATTCATTTCATTATCGGGGTGATTCCCCATAAAGAAGCCAGTGGCCCTTGGAAGTCCAATTTAAAGCTTCCATTTGCAACACGGAGATGAAAATCCATGCAGCGTAAACTTCAGGGCACACGTCTCTAGGGCTTGTGGCGAGGGTTACTGTGCCGCACTTCCAGAATGGAATTACATTCCTGTGGTTTCACCACCTCCACCTCAGCATTCCTTTCTCCTTAGATGGTTCTGTACCAGCTTTGTTTATTCAGGAAACGGGGTTAGAGTTCACTGATCCTTACAGTGAGCCACCAAATATAAAATAGTACTTAAATAGGCATAGCATACGATATGAATAATTCTAGTCTATTCTTTAGGCACATAGTGAAGCTGGTTCAAAAAACAATTTATATGGGTTTTGCATGTTGCACGACTTGATGGTCTGAATGTTATGGTCTGGCCATATCCTCTGGGTTCTGCATGTCCTCAGATTGAAGCACGGGACGTCCTCTGGTTCTGGCCCCTGCGTGCATAGGAATTCTGAGCTTTCCGGGTCACCAAGAGCTCTGATAGCTGCCGGCCCGGACTCCACCGCGGGCTGAATGATTTATGGAGGCACCTGAAGAGCACCGTCGGTCTGGAGGATGCCAACTTGAGGCTCCCCAGATTGCTTTGTGAGATATTGTCCGGCCTTTGACCTCTTTGCGCCCGGCTAGGCTCGCCGGAAAAGGCGCCAGCATCGCCGCAGTGTGTCTGGACTGCCAGGATGCAGCTGTGGAACACAAGCGAGCGACAGGTGTGTTCACACCATCACTCAGCAAGCCAGAGGAAGCCGCATCTCATCTATGCCCCTGTCTCTTCATCGTGACTTGGAACAGCGTATAAACCTGCTTCAGCCATGCGCGCGTGTTTAGAGGGTGTAATGCATGTGTGTGCAGTTAAAAATGTGTTTGTGTTCCCAACACATGTCTGCCAGATGCTTTTGCAGAAAATCTAATCTGAATGTCTGTGCACACATATGTTCAGGTCTGCATATGATTGCTGCCCCTTAGGTAATAATGGTGTGTGTGTCCGTGTATCGGACTTATCCACACCGTTATTCAGAAACGATTCCTCCCCCTTTCATTCTGACAAACAGCGAACACAGTACATGCAAATAATTAACTCTGTGGAAAATTTTCCGCATGAAATGAAAGGAGGATATAATTAATGAAACTTTATCCGTGATTTCCATCAATTAATTATTACGAAGGATTCACTCTGCACGGGAGACTGCTTCATGCAGACCGAGGAGGCCGTCGCATCCCGGACTCCATGCTGCCTGTCAAGGGGGAAGACGCCTTAAGAAGGATGCTGCGGAAATCAGAATGTGTTTTTTTTTTTAGATTGGCAAGTGCCACACCACAAATTAGTCAGCCTCAAATAGGGCTGGGCATTGCCAAGAATGAGGTGACTTCAAGCCGTTGCCATAGAAACCGGCTTTGAGCAGAGTGTTTGAACAGCATGTTACTTGAGCATATGTCACATGGGATGTGAGAACTGCGCTGAGTTTCGCGAGCGATGGCGCACCTTTACGCCGCGTCCTGCCAAACAGAGATGGACTTTGCTCTCCAGCCCCATGGGGGCAGTGGTGGGGGCCGCGAGTCCCGACAGCGGCATGGTGAGCATAGTCAGGACATGAGCGTCTGCGCAAACGAAGTTTCTGATCCAGTGTTTCCAGAGGCATTTCCCAGCAGACTTTTAATTTAAATAGGCCGAGCCGCATTTACTCACTCGAGTTAACACAACTATTGACATTTAAAGTACCTGCTGGAGTACATAAAATTAAATCAGAATCTGGTTCATTGGTATGTCTGCAACCATTCCTCAAGTCTAGGGGTGTGTCAGACACTGTGCGTCAAGTCCAGGGGTGTATCAGACACTGTGCGTCAAGTCCAGGGGTGTATCTGAGCCCTACCTCAAGTTCTGGGATGTACTAGGCTTTCGTCCTCAAGTCCAGGGGAGTATCAGACACTCTCCCTCAAATTCAGGGGTGTATAAGACACCCTACCTCAAGTCCGGGGGAGTATCAGACACTCTCCCTCAAATTCAGGGGTGTATAAGACACCCTACCTCAAGTCCGGGGGAGTATCGGACACTCTCCCTCAAATTCAGGGGTGTATAAGACACCCTACCTCAAGTCCGGGGGAGTATCGGACACTCTCCCTCAAATTCAGGGGTGTATAAGACACCTTACATCAAATCCAGGGGTGTATCAGACACCCTTGCCCAAATCCAGGGCTGTATGAGACAAATCCAGGAGTGTATCAGGGATTGTTTCTTGAGTCCACAGAGTGTATGACCAATTGTTCTTAGAGCCCAGGGGTGTTTCATCTACAGGCCATTAACTTCGATCTGCTGATTTTTATGTGAAGAATAAACGCATGTTAAAAATAAACACATGCACATATGCAAACAAAAAAATCATGGGGGGGATATTGATGGTAACGTTAGCAGACAGCAGTGCTCTAATAAAAGTAAAATGTGGTTGTTTGCCCGGCCCTTTGACACGCTGAGCAGTACTTGTCCAGGCCATTGATTGGTGAATTGACTGCAGCCTCTTTATATATGTAATGAGTCGCAAACTGCTGGGATATCAGAGGTAGAATGCGTAAATGCTGCCCTGGCTTAGGGAAGGAACAGTGAGATCATTGATTTCAAGTTAAAGTCTGGATGCCGAGCCGCATTGATTGGAGCTGGGGCTAGATTTCCGACAAATCTGGAAGCAGCCATGTTATGGGGGCCTATCCTGGGGGAAAGGGGAAGCCAAGGGCTCAGCAAAGAGACAGTGGGGGGGGTGGGGCACAGGCTCAGGCCTAAATTTATTATGTTAGCCCGTGCCTTTAAACACCTTGCCGGGCGAGGCTAGGATAACCACACACAACACTTCCAGTTTCCAGAAGTTTCAAATCTCCCTCATTCTTTCGCTCTTTCAGAAGAGATCACCTCATCCCACCCACCAAAGATAAAATCCCCCCCTCCCCAGTAGGACAACGCCCGGGGTGACACCTGTAAGGGATTCTCCTCCACCGACGGTGTCGCGTGTTGCCCTTGAGAGGGCGAGGCAGAATTCCGCCCCGTATTACAGCTCACTGATTCTGCTCATTCCCCTCACCTCTGCTTTTGGTTTGGGCGGGGCGCGTCCGAGTGCCCACCCGCACCCTCTCCCTCCTCACACGGCCGTGAATGCCCCGTGTGATTAGAGGAGTGACCCTGCACACGTTCCCGCTGACCCGCTTCCTCCTCCAGGCTCGGGCTCATGCCAGGGCCGGCTCTGCCTGGCCCTATCTGCCTGTGAGGCTAATAAAGGTCAGCGAGCTACCACTTCATACATCTATCGCCCTTCCCTTCCTCTTCAGGCCGACTGGTAAACCCGGCGGGGTCCATGAGGAAATGGTTGGCGGTCTGGACCACCCCGAAATGGACTGGGACGGTGTCCCGTCCCTCCCACACGGATCAAAGGAGGCCGGCCCACGTCTGTTCCTCTTGTGTGGTTGCCTGTTGTGGAAGTGGTTTGACTTCACAGATGGAGCATGTTTCCTGTGGCAGGGTTTGGGGTACGATAATGTAGAGGCAGTTTTCCTTGGAACGCCGACGTTACGGCTTTCCCACCACCAAAGGTGTAACAGAGGCCCCGCTCCCCTCCGAATGGAAAATGACAGAAGCGCGTGGTGGGGCCGAGCCCATTGCCCGCTACCCAGGCAACTACTGCTGCGGAATTTCATTGGTCTAGCTGGACTTGGCGATGGGGGGTGGGAGGCTTGGGAGTTTGGCAGACAGCTGCAGGAGCATCGCAGTGTGGAGCTTATCGGGGCCTCCCGTTCGATTGTCTTGTCACCGAGCCGTCAGACCTCCGCGTTAACCGGGGAAGACCTCCAGGGTTAAGACCTCCTTCCTTAATTATAGACAGAAGAGGCGGGCGACTGAGGTGGACAGGGGTCAGCAAGATGATTAACACTCATCAGGAACAGCAGGTCTGAAGAAAGTGGATTCGCTCGACACAGACAGCGGGCTAAAGTGAAGCGGGCTTTTCATCTCCGCGCTAGCTGGGCTCTTATTAGATTCTTCACTTTCGTATCACGTAGGGTCCTTACTGACCACAAAAGCAGAAATCACAGTATTTACAATACCTGTGCATTTGCCCAGTGATGCCAGAAGAAACAATCTTAAAAGCAATTACAGAGTAACATAATTGCCCTCGACTATTCCGCCGAAAACTATTAAATTGCGCGGAGTGATTAGAACGGCATCATTTTGAGATCTGCAATTTTGTCATAATGACACCTTATTACTCACTGTATAGGATTTTGATTTCGGATGCTGGGTCTCTCCAGCTGATTGAGGGTATAATAAATAGATATAATCGCGGAATTAGCAAACACTTCAGATATATATGAATGCCGAGGAAGCTTGAGAGCGGGTTCTCCATGAGATAGCGTGCACCTCGGGAGGTAAGCTAGGGTTCATTGGCAGAATACCCTGCCAGCCTGGGTTATTACAGCGTGAGAAGCTGTACTGTTTTGCGATGGATTTATCTGGACAGATCCTGAAACAGAAGTGGTTTAGCGGCCTCCCAATACATGACACGCGGGCAGGAAGTTAACCCCTCCGTTTGCTGCCGCGCTTAACCTGCAATCAAACGAAATGTTCTCTGCCGATCCAAAAGCTCACACACAGAGCTACAGCTTCAACCGCTTTGGGTTTTTGCCGTCGCGACGCCGCCATACCTCGTGTCAAAGAGGAGGCTCATCAAAGCGAACCGGTGAACATTTCATCAACCATTACGGAAAATATTGTCTCGTCAGTTCAAAGGAGCAGCTGGCTGTTTGATTTCCCCCATTTGTACATGCAGACTCCTGCGGAATTATATTTAAATCCTCTGTTAGGGCCCCCAGAACGTGCATGTTACACGAAGCCAGTGTGACCGTGCCATCCGTGAAAACGCCATCTGCTTCTGGCGCGCCCGCGGGCCTCGGTGCTGAATGCTCACTTTTTCACGTGCGCGGAGGCCGCTGGTCAGGGGAGGAGACCCAGCAGGGGGTGGGGGTGGGGGTGGGGGTGGAGGCTCCGCTTGGCCGGAGACTCTCGTGGTCCAGTGACATCAGCAGAAATGCTAGCGGCAGGCGTCGGCCGCATGCTAAGGAGGTGCTGGGAGCGAGAGCAGAAACACAGAGCAGGAGTCAGGGGTCAGCAACCAGCCTCGAATCAGATCTCTAGGGCAGTGTCTCCCAGTCCAGTCCTCGGGGAAGGCCGGAAAGTCCACGTTTTTTGCTTCCTCTCAGCTCCCAGCATACCTGTACCAGGTATTCGAAGTTCCTGTTTGGCTGGGAGCCGGGAGGGGAGCAAAAACGTGGACTGTCCGGCGTTCCCCGGGCCCTGGGTTGGGAAACACTGCTCTAGGCGGAAAAGGGCTACGTCCCATATGCTAACAAGCTGAAGTACGGTGTGGGCTTCTGGCTTTAACATCCTGCATGGAAGACAGTCCTGATCATTACCGTCTCCTGGCTGAGAAGCTGCTTACAAGGACAACTTTAACGCAGCCAAGCGGAGAGAGACAAACAGAGCCATGACATGACTGTGCCAAAGAAAACCTCCACAAATCCATTAGGTCAACAACTCAGAAACCACTCTCAATAAGTATGGAATTAATCAGCAATGAAATGAAGGCCCTTACTAATTGGAGGTTAATGGTAATTAGTGGTCTATACATCATTAAGCTCCTGCAGACACTTTGGTATCGATCCGCATTATCACGGACAAATGGACTGTCGTTTGCGGGCATCGATCGGTGCTGCCTGTGAAAAAGCAGATGCCAGGGCATAAGAAACCAAACCATTAGGCCACGAGCTCACCAAAGCAAAGCAAACTCAACCATTAGGGCGCAAGCCTGCCAAGACTAAACAAACTCCACAGTTTTTATACTCCCGTTTTTATACAGCAATTTGAAAGGCATCTTACAGGCCACACACAGCCCACATCATGTGTTGGCATATTCTCTGTCCAGCTGCGCGTCGAAGTCTAATTCCAGAGTAATTAATCTGCATATTCATTAGAAGCCCCAGCTGTAATCTGCTAACCGCTGCATTGACAATTAGACTCCAACCTTGCTGGAGATCCCTGCCAGGGAAAAAAAAAAACATTAACATACAACCCAAAGCCCACAGCCACAACCAACACCATCCTGCGAAGGGACAATTAACCTAAAAGTTAATTAGGAGTGTCTTCTTTAATTTAATTGGATGAGACAGAGCTGTAGGAGAAGCAGAAGATTCATAGCAGACTTATAATCACACAGCGCAGAGGCACAAATTCCTGGCTAATCGCTCGTTAATTGACTGCACGAGAATTACAGTAGAACAGCGACTTTATTACGGCTGCCTGCCTCCTGGCGGTGGCCGAGCCTCCGAAGTAATGCAGCGTTTCAGAGCCCAAGCTTCCTATTAGTCTGAGTTACAGCTGGAGAGAGTCTCACTGGAAGGACTGAAGAAGAGCCGGTATCTGCAAAATCCTTCAAACTGTGAAGAGTGTAATAGGCTCTCAGCATCAGTTGTTTCCCTCTTTATTTATCGCCCTGTTTTAATTAGCTTTAAGTATGTTAACCATTTAAATTCTGCCAATTCCCTGTGTTTCCTATTGGATTTTACAGGGAATGCTGGCAGCTGACGGCTGTACAGCCGGCCTTGTGCAGACAGGGGGCGCCCAAGGTGACCTTTCCTGCAGCTCCCGCTGGCAGTCTCTTGGAGGCGGGGATCCTGCTTCTCTTGCTAGCTAATCATAGCAGCAGCTGTACAGAGTACCGCCCCCACCGCCGCTCGCCAGGCTGAGGGTGCCCCCGCGGCCAGTGGCTGTGGTTCTGGGTGGCTGTGCCCTGGCAGGCAGCTACACCCCCTTGCTCTTTGTTTAGCGCTCACTCTGGATCCGTGGCATGTTGAGGCCACGCCCAGCATCACTAATCACCACACCCACCTGTCCTGGGAACCCATCACATTACACTTCAAATTGCCGACTTTCCATCACGTGTCCCCTCTTGTCCTCCCTCTGTCTACCACCCTACCATCACTCTCTCCCTTTAACTAACTCCCTTTCTCCCTTTGGTCCCCTTCCTTCCTCTCTCTCCCTCCATCTCCATGTCTCTTTCCCTCTCACCTGCCTTTCTCTCCCCTGTCTCTCTCTCTCTCCCTCCATCTCCCTGTCTCTTTCCCTCTCTCCCTGCCTTTCTCACCCCTCTGTATCTCTCTCTCCCTCCATCTTCATCTCTTTCCCGCTCTCCCTGCCTTTCTCTCTCTCCCTCCATCTCCCTGACTCTTTCCCTCTGTCCCTCCCTTTCTCTTTCCCTCCATCTCCCTGCCCTTCTCTCCCCCCTTTCTCTCTCTCTCTCCCTCCATCTCCCTGTCTTGTTCCCTCTCTCCCTGCCTTTCTCTCTCCCTCCCTCTCCCTGTCTCTTTCCCTCTCTCCCTCCC
>JAODKL010000051.1:10927921-10942380 GCA_026780765.1 Petrocephalus schoutedeni
TGCTTTCATAACAGGAGTATTGGCAATTGGCGTGATGTTGGTCATAAGATCGGCGCGTATACAAAGCCACGCCCAGGCTGCGAGTTGGTCAACACCTTGCACATGACAGACAGCTGCAGGGGAAGGTCTTCTACTTTGACAAAGTCATCTTCATCCGACTTCTGGCTTAAATTTCCAGACCCAACTTCCTGTTTTGAATCAGAAACAAACACCGTTAGCCGAGCTTGATCCAGAGGAGCTCAGCGTCTGATCCCCAGCATGCCTTGCTCTATGAGGAGTGAGCCAGCTAAAACCAGACTCTGGTGCTCATGCAGGCGAGATGAAGGGCACCGCCCCCAACCCAGCCACTCACTCACATGCTCATTAATGATGACGGGGGAGTCCGTGTCCGGGCTGCAGGTGGGTGAGCTCCAAGGTGACGTTCCCCCCAAGGCGGCCGGCATGCTGCCAGCCACAGCGGCCCCCTCACTGCCCACCTGGAAGGCCCCCTCATCCTGCTTCTGCTCTGTCACGCTGGAGACTGTGGTCACCTCTATGGACTCTGACCTTTTTACTTCAGGAAACAGAGAGCAACTCATCGATTCCCTAGAGCCACAGATAAATCATGTTTTTGCCTGAAACCCTAAATGTCATCTTCAGAACACCCCCCCCCCAACCCTCACATGTGCACATTCCTCTCTGGCATCTTACCAGCGTCACTGCAAATGCTCTCGTCTGATTTTTCCTGGCTCCCGTTCTCTGGCACTTCATCTGCTCCCTAAAAATACATCTGTCACTTCTAGATATCCAGGTCTCAGCCATTTAAACCAATAGTTATGAAAGCCCTCATAAATGGCCAGAGAGTCCTTGCTACCTGCTCTTGGCCACCCGATGCCTCGTGATTGGCCTGGAGAGATGTCTGCACGTCGACAGGCCCCATTTCGAACTCCTCCAGCTCCTCCTCTTCACCCTCATCTTCTCCGCTGCCATAGTTGGTCAGGGGCTGGGTCTCTGCCTTTGACAGACCTGAGGGGGGAAGCCAGCTCAGAATGAATACTCAGCCCATGCAAAGCATTCCTCCAAGTGGCTGAAGTGGGTCACATGACAGTGAGGGGCAGGGCCTACTTACTTATAGAGAGAGGTAGTTCGCTGCCTTCCTCGTCCTCATCTTCCTCCTCCCTGTCCGAGGCTCCTGCACTCCCTCCACAATCATTAGGTTGGGGGTTGTCAGTGAGCCCCTCCCTCTCAGTGTCATCTTGGTCCTTACGGAAGAAGACCGCAATCAAGACATCTGTGCTCTGCTACTGGGCCTCGAGGCCAGACGAGCTACGGAAGAAGCAGTGGTGCTCACTTTGTCCTCATCATGACTGGTAGGTGAGTGGGGCCCGTCTGCTTCCTCAGGCTTGGCTTCCTACAGGGAGACTGAGCCTGTTAGCATCCATTAGCACAGCTGCTTGATGAGCCTGCCGCTGCTACCCACCTCTGCCTGCGTGCGTTTCCTGGCTGTGGCCTGGGCCTTCATCCTGGGCCTCTGCTTCCCTCCCAGCCTACTGCTGGCGTCGAGGTCCTGCATGAGGCGGAAGAAGGCCAGCTCATTGAAGAGGATCTCCGAAATCTCCACCAGCAGGTCCTCGCCACACTCCTTCAGTGTCTGTCCAGCAAACTTTCTCAGGGAGTCCTGTGAGGGAAGCAGCAAGAAATGCCATGACTGAGGCAGCCAGCTTCAGTTTGCACAGGAAGCTCTGCTGCCAGCGGCCTACCTGCAGTATGCCCCCTAGCTGGCGGTGGAAGAAGCGCACAAACTCCTTGCTGTCGTCATTGTGCTGTGTCAGCTCCAACACCATGCGCCTGACTGAGGAGAGCAGCTGGGGGGAGCACATCTCGTCCATGTGCTCCTGGGGGGTGGGAGGGGACCGAGTCATGGGGAGAACACAGAATCATACAGCATGCACAGCTCAGGCCTCGTCGCTCACCTTCAGAAAGGGTATCACCTCCGTCATGATGGCCTTGATCTGCCTGTCCAGTTGCTGGGTGTCGATGTGGGGACAGTGGATATCAGGGTTCTCTGGGGCACCTGGGGGGGCATTGTAAGATGTTCATTTGCCACGGGCACCTCGTTACTGTGAAGTGGGCACTGAGCATGCACGGGGCGGGGCAGGCACCTTCCGTAAGCACGGCTGTGGGACCCTCCGCCTGCTGCTGCGAGGGCTCCTGCACCTTCATCCGGGCCAGGGCCTTGTCCAGGTGTATCACTGTAGTGCCTGGACACAGGACAGAGGTCACGCCAATGTGTCCCGGCAGGCAGCCTCAGCCACCGCGACCACGGGCCGCACACTCACCCAAATCATTCTTGGCAAAGTGGTTAGAGGGGGTCGACTGGTTACTGTCATTATCCACAGACGCCACGTCATTCGGCTTGGTGCTCAGAGTCAGCTTGACACCATTCTTTTCGGAGGCATCCTGCAACACACCATTCGGCGAGAGGCATTAGCTGGGCTATGCCAGCATGTGGGCCCGGGAGCCATAGCTGCTTGAGTTCTGCTGGCTGTAGGGAGACTCACCGTGTCACTGGTGGCCAGACTCTCGCTGGGCGTGAGCTCCAGGTTGGAGGTCGCAGCCCAGTCCACGGGGCCCTGGAAGAGGCTGCGCTCCTTCCCGGCCTTGCCTTCCGTCTGGTGCCTTCTGAGTATGTCCTACCAGGATACACAGCAAGCACTATAGACAGGGCCGCAGGTGAGAACGTGGAGCCTGCTTTAAAGCCAGAGTGCTCCGTACCTGTATGGAGAAGAGCGCCCTCTGCCGCAAGTAGTCGGTGTTAAGCTGCTGCAGCTCGTGGAACAGCTCGATGAGGAAGTGTGGCCTGGACTCGTTCTGAGAGATGAGGGCAGCCACATCCGAGTAGATCGTTTCCCGCAGTGCCTCAAACAGCGAGAGGTCGCTGCTGGTATCTGTGGGACGGCGGGTCATGGTGAGACAGCTGCCAGCTTGCTGCAGCCTGCGCTGCCTCACCAATGTGCCTCAATCCAGCTGCTGCTACACGTTTATTCTTACACCCAGCTTTGTTTCCGTTTGTTCCATTTAGCACTGACTGCTATCTAAATTGTAGCCACGATTTGACGAATTCGAAAAATTTAACCCTAAAGTGCAAAATCATTAACTGCCAACGACGAATGGTCATCATACATCACAGCTAAACTAACGAAATTAAAGTCCACAAATGGCCCGTGTCAAGATGAAGAACGCAGTGATGCACGCCAACCGTGAACAATCGTCATGAAGCCAAGACCGAGCTCGTTAGCTCTAGGCGAGCGTCAGCCGGGCTTAATCCCAGCCCACTGGGAGAGCAGGACTCAAACAGCTGGGGCGGCTCACAGCACTAAAGCCAGGCACAGACAGCAGAGATGCTATGGTGACGTGGCTCGCTGTAGACACGTGGCGATTCTTTACCTTGAGCTTCAGCACATGCAAAGCTGTTACAGTGGACTGATGCTCTCCAAGAACATGCTGTGTGCAGCCGCAGAAATGTGACAGAGAAAATGAAGGTGCGTAGAAAACAAAAGGGGACCATTAGGGGAGCTTGGGATGGGCCAACATCACAGCACCTAGACGCTATATCCACTGACTTCTCCAACATTAGCAATGCTTAAATCGTAATACAGATGAAAACGATTGTGGGGAAACTCCACTCATCTGATGATCATGGCACAGCGGCCTGGATCATGGGCAGAAGTGAGCTTACCTGAGGAGAGCTCATTAGCCTTGTGCACGCTGGACTTGCTATCCAGCTTCTTCTGGGTCAACCTGTCCAGCAGGTCCTGATCGGGCTCCTTGGGCCTGCTGTGCGAGGCCAAATCCTGGCTGAGTTCACTGGCACTGGAGCCCGCATCACTGTCTGGCCCTGGAGGAACAGCACAGTCAAACCGCCTGCCCAGTAACACACACACACACCAACTTTCCAGAGGCTGGAAGTGTGTTCAGCTGTGTGCAATACTGCCACCTGGTGGGTTTTTAAGGGTACTAAATAAACCCCACACAAGTATCCTTACGTTTCCTCGCACTAACCCTTTATCTTGGTGTGGCCCTTGCCCCTGCGTCTCCGGCCCTTGGAACCAGGGGTTTTGTCCCTGGAGGCCAGGCTGGCCTGGGCTGAGGCCTTGCCGCCAGAGCGGAAAGTCTTGGTGACGGTGGTGGGGTCACTGGGGTCGGGCATGCTGCTGAGGCTTTCCAGGGAGCCCTGGGCCATCGGCGCGGGGGGATCCGGCTGCTGGCCGCCCCTCTGGCTGGGGGTGCCTCCCTCACCTTCCTTCTGGATCCTTCCACGCCAACAAAAGCAGAGAGGAACATTAAGACCGCACACATCATCTTGGCCCGCACACACGGCAACGCCAAACAGCACGGTACCAGGTGTTCGCGGCGCTGGCAGAAGCCCTGTCGAAGGCCTGAGGGAAGCCCATGTACTCCGTCTTGTGGGAGGTGTTGTGGTCAGCCGGCATCGGCTGCTGCTCACTGCCAGCCTGCTGCACAGGCGTCTTCGCAAAGTCGGGCCTCCCTGAAGGGAACGGCGGGTCGAAAGCAAAGCCTGTTGCAGGGAAGGCAGGCAGGCATGTTCATGGCACTGCCAGCTTACAGCATCATCCCACCAGGCTGACATCTGCTGTAATCCACTCCCCCTCTCCTTGAATACAGTTACTGAAAACATGGTAATAATGCTAAAATTCTCAAGGCAGGTTTTGATTCCAAATACGAAATGAACCAAATAATGAAACAATCTCTGCACCCCAGACTGTTTAACAAAAACCCAGACTAAATGCTGCGTGTCGTGCAATTCTGAAACGGGGATGCACACCGGAGGGCAGGGGAGAGAAAGGGGCCAGACCAGGCACGCTCAGCAGGCTGAAGGGCAGGAAGGGGCTCGAGGACGCAGAGGGGGTGCCCTGCTGGGACTGCTGGGGGGGCTGTGACTGCTGCTGCCGGAGTAGCTCATCCAGGGCGTGCCGGAGCCTGCAGGAAGACGGTGCCGGTCAGGGCCCCGTAGCACAGCTCCCAACAGCCTCTCTGCCAAACGGAGGCGCGCCCGTTACCTCTGCACGTTGGTCTGCTGCCATGCCAGCTGCGTGTAGCACTGGTTCAGCTGGTGCATGAGCAGATGCACCTGTGGTGAGCCGAGGCTGCTGGGCAACATGCTGTAAGGGCTGCTGATCAGGCTCTGCAGCATGTAGGACAGTGTCTGCGGATGGGGGGGGGGGGGGGGGGGGGGGGGGGTGGACACTCACATCAGCGCTGGTCGAAGCCTCTGGTGTCCCCGTGAAACAGGACACGACTCACCTGCTGGTCCTGCATTAGCGTCTGGCACATGCTGGTGCTGAAGTCCAGCTGCTTCTTCAGCTGGCCCACCTGCTCCTGCCAGTGGGAGCGGCCGTCTCTGAAGCAGCGCTCTGAGGCCCAGTGCAGATTCTCCTGGCGCCGGGTCCCCTTGCTGCCACCGGACTGCCGCTGGGGCCGGGACTGCGACCCAGAAGCAGGCGCCGGATGGCCGGAGCTGTCCGCAGGCTGAGGCTTGGAGGCCTTTGGGCCACTGGGAGGCAGCAGAGAGGTGTTGCAGGAAAGCCATTTTGATATGAGCCACAAACGCACATTAAGGCTGCGACTCGCAGTCAGTGCCATGACAGCACAGCCAGCAATGCCATCTCACACGTGCCCTTTGACCACAGGCCGGCAGCCTTCTCCCCCGGTCCCTGGTACCTGTCTCTGGATGTCCTGCCATTGTAAGCCTTGCTCTTTCGTCCAGGGTATGAGAGATTCTCATTAGAGCTGTAGTCTCCGTCCTCTTCCTCTTCTCCCATCTCAGAGGGGTAGCCTTCGTCTTCTTCATTGAGACGACTGGGTGTCGAGCCACCCCAGGTGGCCATCGTCCTACAAAAATGCATTTGGTGAGTTCCGTCGTTCCAAAAGCAGGGCTCCAGACTGCGACCATATAGTCACGCTTTGCAACCATTTTTGGGGACTGTGCAATAAAATCTTGTAACTAGACACCAGTGTGATTCGCAAATATGCCCAACATTCTGTCATGTGAAACAACCAGAGAGAGCGAGAACTGGTGTGTGTGTGTTTGCATCTACCAAACTGTGAAGACCAAATGTCCCCACAATGTGGCAAAACCCGTTTTTAGCTTGTGGGGCCATTTTTCTGAAATTATCGTGGTGTTGGAAACTCTCACAGCGATATCTTGTGGACTGCTTGGCCACAAGCACCAGCATGACTTGGAAGTTATGTGGAAGTGCAGGGAAAAGAGCAAAATTAGAGCAGATGGAATTATTGCTGCATCTCATTTATATGAAATGCATTAATGAATACCTTTTTACTCTCCATCTTTCTGCATCAGAACATCCTATTGATATACATGTCTGCTAACCCCTTTTATCCATACATTTATACATGCGCGCGCACACACACACACACACACCTCTCGTCCAGCGGGAGCCCAGCGTGGCCCAGGTCGCTGCGGCGCTGGTGCTCTGCCATCAGGGACTCCAGCTGCTTCCTGCGCTGCCGGAGCTCCTCCCTCTGGAAGCGGCGGCGCCGCATCTCTGACCACAGCTGGGCGCGGGGAGACACTAAGCCGTCAGACGGGGCAGACAGAGACCCTCGTATCCCCCTCATAGCCTCAGAGGGTGCGTGTCCTACCTCCTTGTCTGGGGCGGACGCATCCGTCTTGGGTTTCAGCAAGTCCAGCGTCGCGGTGGCCGCTGAGGAGGGGGTCGGGCCCACGACTGGGGTGGAGGCTACAGCAGGGACCTTCCTGGGGCCCTGCTCACTCATGCTGGATACAGATGACTGTATGGGGGGGGGGGATCCGCTCAGTACAGGGAAGCACCCATGTCAGAGATGCACTGTCAGACACCCATAAGCGAGTACCTGCAGGTCAGGACAGGCCCACTGCAGGTCCTGGATCTTCCCCTGGATCTCCATGAGCCGCAGCCGCTCCTCCTGCAGCCGCCTGAGCTCCTGCTGCTGCTCCCGCAGTCGTGCCTGATACAGCTCCTCCCTGGGAGACAGATGGAGGCCTGGCTGAGAGGCCGAGGGGCCATCGCAGCCGCTCCGCACCGGCTTACAGCACCACCCCATCCTTACCTGGCTGCCTCGGAAGGGGAAACTTTCACAGATTCAGGTGCATTGTTGGGCCGCTGGCTTGGCCCATCATCCTCGTTGGCCACGGTGCCATCAGTGTCATCACTCTGGGGGGGAGGGGGGGGGGGGGACTCAAGCGTTACTAACGACATTAGGCCCCGCCCCTCTGAGAGCCCCACCCCCAGCTCTCACAGGACCCCACCTGCACCATGGCCACCAGCTCCTGCAGATGTCGCAGCTTCTCCTTCGCCGTCTGCAGCCGGTGGACCTTCTGTGCAAACTCCGCATCCTCCTCCAGGCTGCTCCTGCGGCTGGAAGCAGAGCCCTCGCTGTCGCCGTGCCGCGCAACCTCGTCCTCGTCCTCCAGGGCTTCGTCCTCCTCGTCCTCCTCATCGTTGCCGTCCTTCACCTCCTCGTAGGGGCGGTCCCGGTTGTACTGGCATTCTGCGACACAGACACAGCATGACTTGAGGGTTGTGTAGAGACTGCTGGATGTGACTGACATATGGGGGGGGGGGGGCACCTATCACGGAGGGGATGTTGAAGCTCCTCAGGTTGGCCGCCGAGCGGTTGTTGATCTCACAGTCGGTGTTGAGCCGCCCATCGTGGTTGTTGGAGCCACGGCCGTTGGTCAGGCTGTTCACATCCACCCAGTTGCCAGGTGGGTTTCTGCTGGTAACAGGAGAGCTTGTCCGACATACAGAACACCACACAGATGCATCACTGGTGCTTCAAGAAGAACCCCATCCACCTGCAGTGGCCAGTGTCGAAAATCAGCACACCTTATGTTGGTGACTGGCTCGTGGTTGTCATGCTCCGAATCAAACATGGTCTCGAAGATAGAGCCGTCCTGGCTGTCTTCCTCGTCCTCGTCACGGATGTTCTCGTTGACGGCGTCCACCATCATGTCTGACGTCTGCTCGTAGTACTGCACCAGCTCCCTCAGCTCGTTCAGCCGGGTGTGCACCTCCTTCAGCTTCCTGCTTGCACAGTAATGCCAAGAGCTCTACTTCCTGTGATGTCACAGGAAATGCTGCCAATTTCTCTCTCCATGCTCATTCAGCAGGGGAAATTCTGCTTATTATTACAAAATTATCAGCAAATAATAAACAACTCATGCTAACCATTTTAATCTTTGCTCCTGAAGGTTTAATACAAATGTAGCATTTTCAAACTTCACTACTTGGTATACTATAGAAATAGTAGCCAGGAGAGTGATTTAACCAAGCCATGGTCAGTGTACCGGAGTTTGGCGCCTGGGCTGATGTTGCCTTCAGCATAGGAGCCGCTGGACTCCAATCCACAGGTCACACGACTGCCACTGTCCCGGCCAAAGCCCATAGATCGCCCCCCAGACAGTGAGGTTCTCTGGGCTGTGCTGCGCTGAGACAGAACAGGCCCCCCTCGACCTGAGTGGGCCACAGAGCGTGTGAGGGAGACCAGCACCAGCACAAGAGACTGCTCAGACAGCTACACTGAGAAGAGAGCGAAGGGCTCGGTCTCTCACTGGGGCTGTTGTTCAGCGTCTGGTCTCGGAGCGTGTGCAGCTCCTGCAGGATCTTATCCATGGTCTCCTTCTTGTCCTGGAGCTCCTGCAGAGTGGCACACTTAGCACTGGCGAGCGTGTGCCTTCCCCGGGATGCCTCCCTGGAGAGAGACAGGCTCTCCGCTTGCCTCCGGTTGTCTGGGACAGTCTTGGTCTGGATGCAACATAACGTGAAGGGGACACATTCACACCACCTACCCATCAAGTCTTCCAGCAGAAAGCCAGACACTTAAGTGTTTAAAAACACTTACGTTTAGCCAAAAAAAAATAAAAAATAAAAATCTACTTGCTTCAAACATGTCAAGCCGCAAGAGACAGTTCTTCCGCGATACCTGTGTGTCATGAAGCTGGTTGTGGAAACGCTGTATAAGGTCGTTCAACTCATCATTCAGCTCTGACGTGATGCTGAGGCCAGACACACTGCCTGTGGTCTCAGTCACAACTGTAGGAGATGAGGAAGAAAAAAGCCAAACATTTAAGGGTAGATGAGGGAAGATCAGTGGGACAGTACTGGTGACACCCAGAATCACAGCACACTAGACAGTATAACTGGGACCCTAAACATATCTGGATGGAAACCTGGAATACAAAGCATCTATTAGCCAACTTAATACATCTTATTAATTTATGTTAACCTAATTCCAATGCTTTGATCATGGAATTTGCAGTGGGGTGGGGGCCCTTCTGTAGAATTACAGGTCAGGTACATAAGGTAGACATAATAAGATTTCTATTGACCAAGGGAAGAAAACATGCCTACTATACGGTCCAACAAAGTTTACTGGCCAGAACATGCCAGCTAGTAGCGGAGGAGACTCACCAGTGTCATCCAGGGGCGGCATCTGCGGCACGTTGCTCTGTATGGACATGAGAGCCGTCTGCCGGCTCTTAAGGGCGCGCAGCTCCTCATGCTGCTCCAGATACTTCTTCAGAAGGTCCTGCTTCTTGCGGGGGTTCTCCAGCTCCTCCTTCGCCCCTAGCATGCGGAGGGCATCCCGGCCCTACAGAGCGAACGGGAGGCGTTCTGATCGTCACGGCGAGGGATGGAAAGCTTGTGCTGCCGACGCCTCAGACAGCGAACCTCCATACAGAGTCAAACCCCCTGGCCAGCTCATGGGGGCGAATTCACGTCAGACACGAGTGTCATTTTCACCAAAGGAAGAATTACAGCCAGCAGAGCCAGCTCGGCTGTACTCACCGCGGAGAGGCCGCTCTCGGCGTTCAGGGCTGTGTTGTCCGCTAATAAACCAGTCCCCCCGGGAGATGCTAGGGCACGAAGGTCATCCTCCCTGGCCTGGGGGGTTAAGGGGAGAAAAACAAGCCAGTGTTTACAGTATGCACACATGCCGTCTTCAGCACACGACTGGCTGCGTGTGAGCCTGTTAGGTCACACTCGCAGGCAAGGCGGTGCAGTTTAAACCCAACTGGAGCAGGAATAAAAATAACCCAGCCTAGATGTAGGTTATTATTCTGGGATGAGGAACACTCACTGCTTAGACAAAAGACAATGGAAAAATCCCACATACTCACCAATGTTTTCTGCAGAAATCTCAAGTAAGACTTCTCTTCTTCCTTCAGGTGATCGATGAGATGAGACAGGTGCTCGACATTGGCTGGGACATCAGCTTTCTCTGCCAGGTCATCTCGCATGGAGCTGGCCTTTCTGATGCAGTCCCGAATCTGAACCAGCTTGGTCACAACCTGGCAATGACAGCGAGGCAAGACGCATTAAGGAGAGGGATGGTCACACGGGAGCATCCATACAGCAGCACGCACACAGACATGCTGCCCTTACCTGACGGCTGTCAATCCCCACTTCGCCCCTCCCGTCAGAGCTGGGCGACCCTCGCTCCAGGCGAGAGGAGTCTTTGCGCTGCACGGGTGAGTCTTTCCTCACAGAGGCAGTGGCCAGTGAGGCAGAAGGCGGCTGCTTGCCGTTGTTGGTGTTGACACACAGCGGCAAGAAGTTGAAGGGCTTCTTGTTCTCAGCCAGCTGCCTCTGGTTGTTTGCCGCCGTGACTCTGCCCTGAGAGTCGCTCCCGATGCTCCTCTGCCAAAAATACGGGTGTCTGTCAGCAGCCGAGGACTCGGAGCGGGGCGGTAACAGGCACTCTGCACTCACAGGAACAGCATTCCTCACTGCAGCAGGCACCCTGATGCCGCCTCGGATTTTATACGGGTCTCGCCAGGGAGACCTAGATAGGAAAGTTCTCGACAGATGGCCACAATTGGCCTCGAAATGTCCCACAAAACATCCCACAAACACGGAATATGCTGCCTCCTGTCCCCTCTCCGCGAAAAAACAAGGGTTGAGGCAGTAAATGAAGCATAGGGAAAACAAGAACCCTGACCTACATATTTCAGTGAGATTCCTGCTGTAAGGTGACCACTCACTGGCCTCTATCCCCCCACCTGGTCCAGGTCGGTGAAGTTGATCCTCTGCCGCAGCCTCTCCAGCTCGGCTTGCTCCGGAACAGACATCTGGGTGGCATAGGAATGCGGGGTGCGCGATCGCTGGCGCCTCCCAGCCCCCGGAGTGGACTCCGGCGAGATGCTGTTGGTCAGAAGGCTCTCTGCGGCATCAGCCACCGTCTTCTTGTTCTTCTCAGAGGGCCGGTTGGCCTTCTTCTGCTGCTGCGACCCCCAGTCCTGCCAAAGAGCATTCACGGATTCACACATGCAGCGTTGAGTACAGCTTCCCAGAGAAACAAGGTTAATACAGCTGGGCACGGATACTGGGGAAATGTAGGTCAAGTGCTTCACCCAAGGCTATGAGCAGGGCTCCTTCTAAAGGGACCTTCTAGGCACTGCAGCACCTGTTGACCCATCACCCAAAAGACCTGCAGCACCTCTTTATGGCTGGGGGGTGGGCCAGATGAATTTCCACATATTGCAGCCTTTGTTCAACCCTTTCCACCTTACATTCAACTCACTGGTCAAAGAAAAGCTTTTACTTTTATTTAAAAAAAAAAATAAAAAATTCTTAACTCTACTTTGATGAGTGGGTTGAGTGTAAGGCAGAAGTAAATGGTGGGGTCAAATATGACCTCACGGGCTCCCCAGAGTTAACTCCAAGTCCAACTTGTACGTCAGGCATGGAGCGATCCCTATGTGGCCTCACTCTCCAAGGAGATGGACAATGAGAGATTAAAGCTTCATGCTGGATACCACCACCGTAGATACAATTCTGGCTATTTTAGAGGGATCTCCTGCCAGGCTGCTTAACCTGTTTTACCACCACCGCCACAACCCTAACCCCCCACCCCTTTTATGTTTCAACATACCATGTTGTTAAGCCTGTCTTCCAGTCCCAGACCACCAGTGCTGGTGGCCCAGTTGGCCAGTTCCTGGTCCTCGGGACAGTCGTCAAACAAAGCACCACCTGTAGCCATCTTCACAAAGTGTGACCTTAGGGACCAAGTCTGCAACAGGACACACACAATAAGCACAGAGGGCACCGCGTTCCTGTATAACACATGGACCGCAGCTTAGCATCAGGCACCGTAAGCAATGTAAGGGGGGGGAAGCATAGGGGGAAAATATTCGTTATTAAATCACAAGAAAGGTACGGTTTAAAACTGCTTAAAAAGCCTAACGCTAAAAGCTTCACGGTTGTGTAATAGAAAGGGACAGAAATCGGGGCAGCAGCCGAAGACGAAGCCACCGCGAATCGGGCCCACCAGCGCAGCCGAGGAGCGGCAGGGAGCCCCCCAGAAGACGCCGCCACGCTCCTTTTGTTTACGTCGCACTACGGTGCCCAGAGCGGAGCCGCTTTACCTCCGCAGCACAGCCCAAGCGGCGCGGGCTTCCTCCGCGCAGAATGACGGCGGAACGCGGCGTGGCACCGGCCGCGTCCCGTTTACCGCGGGGAGCGGCCTGAGAAGCCGCGAAAAGCGCGGCGGGCCGAGCGTCTCCCCGGCGGGTAACGGCGGAGAGCCGACGCGGGGCCGAGCGAGGCGAGGCGTCGCCATGGCAACGCCCCCCTCTCCCCGCTAGCCAGCTAGCTAAACGGCTAAACACCTCGTACTTAACGCCCCGAGTGTCAAACAACACGCGATATAACCGAGCGACTCCGCCTCGGCGCTACCGGCAGGAGGCCCCGCAGCCCGAATCGGGGCGAATAAACCCACCGCGGTGACCAGCCGCGGCGGCCTTGGCGTCGCGCAGAGCCGCTTACCGGCCAGAGTCGCCGCCCGACGTGTCGAAGCTCGCCGCTACAGATGAAGGGCGCCGCGCGAAGCTGCGCGCGACTCACCGCGCGGCGCTAGCGCGCCAGCAGCCCCGGCTCAAACGGCCGGCTAGCCCAGCTAGCCTGCTAGCTAACAAAGACAACAGAGTAGCCAGGTGCCGCGCAAGGCAAGCTACCACACACACGGGCAGGCAACGAGGCGGGCGCGTCCCGGCCCCCTACACCCGCAGCCCGAATGAGTTACGCTCAAGTTTACCACCCAGCTGAAAGTCTGCGGGCGCCAAATAAACGCCAAGTGCAGCAGGACACAGGCACCTGAAATATTACCTCAGCAACTCCGCGTGTGACTATTCAGACCGCCGCCCCCTTTGTCAAGCCGGGCCAGAGCCGTGCTATGTCCGCAAAAAAAGAAACAAAGTCGTCAAATTAAAGACGCCTTAAACTACTAAACATAAGACTGATTTTATACACTGGGGGGTGAGGGTCCGAGCCCGTCGGGCCGGCCGCCATATTTCTGCTCCGGCGAGCCAGCGGATGGATACGCCGGCGCACATCGCCCCCCCGACGTGACACGGCGCAGTTTGTGAAGAGGGACAGTCGTATATAACCGTCTCTAAATACGACTTTTTAATAAAGTACATCTGCGAGTACAGTGATCAAATGTGCGCCATAAGGGGTCCCGCTGAAGCCCGGGACTATTTAGGGCGTCGCATGGATATCGGGGGTATTGCGGCTGCCTAGGAAAAACATACAGAGATTTTAAACATTAACGTGAAAAGTTATTTTGGGTTATTTGTACATTAAAATAATGACCAATACTGTTTTTGTCTACACTTAAAATTATAAAAGTTTATTTTAAATCAAGTGTTAGCAAAGTAGTGCGGATTATTAATATTAACGGTAGTATAGTATCAGCTCCCTCCGGCTATTTGTTATGTGTACAAAAATAACGGCGTTGGGAAAATGGTACTTAAGCAACAGCGATTTGTCTTGGCGTAATCAGGGGACACGGGCATAATAATATTAAATATTTTAATAGTTTTTTCCAAAGTAACTTGCATACTAAGAAAGCTGTATTCTGGTATATTCATATGGGCATGTCTTTGATGTCGCGCAGTGCATGTCCCCTGTCTCATTTAAGTTTATATATTAAAACGACGGAGATGTGGAAAAATGTGCCCGATTCCCATTGCCTTCTTGGTAAGGACTGGTTAACACAATCGGCTAACACACGTTGTTTACGGACATCACTTTATCAGATCCATCTGAGCATTCCTGCGCCGTGAATCACTGCTGGACAGCATTAGCGGACCGGAGGGGTGGGGGGGGGGTTATATAGATGGTTCCCAGTGCGTTACTGGGAACGCTGGGAGAGAGTGCCTTCCCCGTGCTGTTGCTGGCAGGTCCCGGTCCCGCTTTCAGTCTCGGAAAGGACGCATTTGTCAGGCTGATCGCCGGCATGTGGACTGGGCTGGTCCTCGTCTTGATCCTCTTTGCGGAGGGTTGTGTCTCGGTAAGGAGCGCTTGTCAGTTCTGCTTCAACTTTTTGTTAAAGCCAATCGTACTGTATTATTTGTATCTGGACCACTATACAACTGCAGTTGGCAGTATAGTTAA
>JAODKL010000051.1:11042659-11056117 GCA_026780765.1 Petrocephalus schoutedeni
GTGCTCTTCCGATCTAAAGACCAACCCCCCCAGGGACTAGCCTCCAAAGACCAACCCCCCCAGAGACTGGCCCCCCAGACTCTGCCCCCTCCAGAACCGCCCCCAGAGACTGCCCGATTCTTGAGTGTTAGGAATGGTCACTGGAAGAGCAGGGAAGACCCGCCTGCCGGCCCCCGGCCCTCCCTCGCCCGCCCACCCCCACCCTCCCTCCCCACCTCCACCTTTCACTCCCACAGCTTCTAACAAGACTCCACCCCCCATCAATGAGACACATTATCTGCTAATCAGCATTCACTCACTTTCCTGTATGTCCCCCATAATCTGACTTATATCCACTGAACTCGATTTCATTAAAACTGTGCGCTGCTGAAATTCTATTAAAACGGCAGGAGCTTCTGCGACATCCCAGCCGCCGCTGCCCCCGTGGGGTCTCCGCGCCGTTCCCCTGGCGACCCCGTGCCGCTGCCCCCGTGGGGTATCCGCGCCGTTCCCCTGGGGACCCCGTGCCGCTGCCCCCGCGGGGTCTCCGCGCCGTTCCCCTGGGGACCCCGTGCCGCTGCCCCCGCGGGATCTCCGCACTGTTCCCCTGGCGACCCCATGTGGCTGCCACGCGGAGAGGGTGGGCCACTGGCTCTCCCAGCAGTGGGCATGGATGTAGCCTGTGGATCATGGACCATCTCCTATCCCACGTTTGCAGGATGCATTTAAAAGTCTTTTCTTGTGCATATTGTGCCTCAGGCAAGAAATAAATGTCTGTAACCGTTTTCAGAAGACGCACATATAATTTGGCACGTGTACCGGACTGATATTTATAGATAAAGTCCCAATCGATTCCATACGCACCCAGAATATTCCACTGGCGCCCCGTCACCTTCGTGTAATTAAAATGTGTGCTGGAGCGGCGCAGAGGGATTAAGCCGCTTATCCTGTGTCGTGTGGCCGAAAGTGACAAACTTATCTGAAGCCCAGGCCCCGGAGATCCTGCCCGCCCTCCTCTCCCGGGGGGCTAATTATTAAAGGAACCACAAGAGCCACGGTGACTTTCGGCTTACCCCGGGGGGGGGGGTGTCACTCCATGCAGGCGCCCCGTTTCCTGTGAGACGTCTGCTTATTTATTTACTTACTTATTTATTTTAATTTCACACCTGGATGCGTATCCCCAAATGCAGTCAGGTGTCCTCCAAAGCCACACGCCAAATAACTCCTCCGTACCCCCCACGTGTGACTCTGGGCCCCCCCCCACCTGTAAATAATGTGTCACATTCGTCCCCGGTTACCCATTTCATAAATACTGGGTGTTTGTGAACGCTGCCCCCTTCTAGGACGGTGCAGGAGGTGAGAAGGTTAACGTGGTGTTTACACCGTCACCGCTCACCCCAGACGCGTCACCGGCACCGATCACGACGGGATTCATTAATGCCGCCTCTGCCAGAGAGGTCCTTAAAAATTATACCGATAATAAGCCCGCAGTTATGGGTGTTTAAGCTATTACAGAGGCTGACTGTTTTATGTGTTACTCGTTTGTTTGTTTGGATTCAGACTCCCGGACTCGTATACCCGTTTGCCCTGCTGTCGTTCATTACGCATTCGCTCGTCGGGCCGCGCCGGCGCGGGCCCCACTTAACCGGCGCGTCGAGGCGCTCGACGCCTCACCGACCATCTGGAGCAGATGTCAAGGGCCTTCAATCTCCAGCTCCGACATTGTTAGAGGGCTGTTTGCATCTCTGAGATCGATGTTCATGCCTGAATTACTTATGAGGGGCTCGGTGTTTTGGGGAGGATGGGTCCCCGAAACGGCTGGGCACAGCCGGCCCACCGCCGCGGCTCGTCAGCAGAGTGCCATTAAGGAGCCAAATGGCGCTGATTCCAGGGCCTTGTCACACATTACAGGCCCCACATCCTTTTGAATTCGCAGCTCACGATGCACTCATCTCGTGTTTCTTCTGTGTGATTTATGGACGATCTGATGTTGATGAAAGTGAAGTTTTTTTTTCCCGTCACCGTTTATTTATTTTTTTTCCTTTCTTGCATAGTTACACGCTGATCAATATCGTCAAGGTCTCCTTGAGCGGCACGCTGGACAAGCTGGCTGGAGTTATCACTGCATTCAGAGGGCGGAATAAATCTTGGGAAAAATTCAATTCTGCCTCGAAAATGAAAAGCCAAGTCACCACCAACCGGGAGGTGATGCTGACGAATTGGAGACGGATAAGGATGGGTGCACCCATCCAGTCAGGTACCCTTTTAATACTGAGCACAGGCCAGCAGGGGGTGTAGTGACTAAAAGCCTGAACTTTTACACTGAAGATAGAAATTTGCATATATCACAACTTTGATTCATCACCACAAAAATTACTGAAATTAATACTCCTATTACAGCTACTGAATGCATAATTTATCCCTCTAATTGATGTATATTTTGTATTACATACCGGCATTGCTTTAATTAAATGTTTGCTACCGTTTTGTACATTTCCAGCATCACTACAACCTGTAACTAACCTGTAGCTAAGATTGAAATGACAGGAATTATCCTTAACCCCTATCCCGTGTTTGGGGTCAATCTGACCCCAGAGTATCATTAAACGGTAGGCAAATTTCACATGGGGAAATTATCATGGGAAAAGTGTTAAACAAACTCACAAAGAGCAGAGGAGAGGGTCACTCACCACCTGTCCATTCTGGGGGTTCTTGTGTGCGTATGGAGGCCCACGGATATGATTCCACATCTGACCCGAGGTCATGGCAAATACCACGCACTGGGAACAAGAGGAGGGCTGTCAGGTAATAGGAATCCCCCACAATGCACTCGGTAAAAGGGGAGGGCTGTCAGCCAATGAGTATCCCCCATCATGCAACTGGGGACAAAGCTGTCAGCCAATGGGAATCCCTCATCACGGCATCCTTCCGCCTGCTTGAGTAGTACATCCAGACAGGGTTTTAATTAACCACCATGTCCTCAGGATACACTCTGTGGTCACATGATTAGCCCCAGAGGAGTACTGCCACCATGTGCCGAAGCACGGTGTGTGTGGGCTTTACATCTCAGTGCCAGCGTGTAAGCTGTCTGCGCAGAGGCTCCCCCATGGAGCTCGCCCCATGCCCCCCCCCCATTACGGGGGCTCACCAGTGCTGCCATGGCCCAGCCCGTCTTGTTGTAGATGAACTCCAGGTTGTTTCTCCGCAGGTAGAGCAGCCCCCCCACCAGCGACACCAGCAGAGCCAAGGCGATAGTGCCCGAGTAGTTGGGGGGCCTGAAGACCCGGATCTGCCCGGAAAAGGAGCTGGGTCAGAACCACAGACACACACGGCGCTAACCGTAATGCTGAGGGGTCAGTAGCATTCCTCCAGCGGCCGCACCCGAAGAGGCAGAGTGCAGGGACACGTCTGCAGTGTGTTCTGCAGTCCGGGCGCTCTAATCTTCCACGTAAAGCGGGAAAATAAAATCGAAAAATATCCAGCAACATCTGGAAAGTATCCAACAGTCTCGGTTCAGCCAAGGGGATGATGTCACAGGTTTTGGCAGAGGACGGAGAATTCTGCTCCAGAAGACTTTTGCTGTCTGCTACTCAGCCAGTGACAATTACTCTCAAAATACTTTCAGTGTTACCTTGCAGGAGCTGTGATGGGCTTTTTCTCAAAAATACTCCCCTTGTTGATCACCTGGGCATACTCCTGTTACTCCGGAGAGCTCCCTACCTGTACGTCCGTGCGGTCAGCGATCCACTTGGCCAGCTGCTCGGAGGCAAATCCGATGCGCTGTAGGTCGAAGGTGTCCGCCCTCCGGGGCTTCCCCTTAGGGGGGAAGTGCATGAAGGTGGGGGCGGAGTTCATGTTCAGCTGCCGGGGGAGACAAGGTGGCTGTCATCAGAGGGGCAGGGATAGTCACATGACGCAGGTAGGGTATAGTCACATGACGCGGGTAGGGGATAGTCACATGACGCGGGCAGGGGGAAGTCACATGACACGGGAAGGGGACAGTCACATGACGCGGGTAAGGGGATAGTCACATGACGCGGACAGGGGAAAGTCACATGACACGGGTAGGGGATAGTCACATGACGCTGGTGAGTTGCTGCAGTCATTGTATTTACTGCACTGCATATCACCAGAGTCAGGGTAATTATTAGGTGTAAGGAAAGTTGCTTCAGGGACGGCTATTATCTGCCCCCTCCCCCCGCGCCCCCCGCCCACGTTACCACACACCTTCTGGCGTGATCAAAACAACGGCAAAGTGGGGGTATAATTACCGGGTTATTTCTTTCAATTGTATCAAAGAAGCCGACAAACAAATTGTCGACAGGAATTCAGAGAAAGCGGCGAAAAGGCAGCAGCTATCCGCATTTGATTAGCTGTCGCCGTAATCACACCCTCGCCGCCAAAGAGACACACTTTTCCTTTGCTTACTCAGAAAGTCGCCAATAAGGCGGCTTCACTGCAAACAGCCCCGGCATTAAGCACACTTTCAGTATCATGCCAGGCTTTTATCCGGGCTGAAGTCGTGTGCAGAATTACGCACCTTACTTTAACGCATTCTGCAGCGGTGCGTGGGAAAGTGCATCGCTGTGCTTAACGGCCTTTCAGAGCTGCTGGACAGTCAGTGTGTGAGACGGTGACCCAAAAGCCAACCGCAATCGCCCAAAGGAGTCTCTGATGTGACAGATACTGTGTATTTATTGTATATGTGAAGGATCTACAGTTATGCATGCAAATGTACATGCCGGACGTGTGTAGTTACATACAGATCATCTATATATCGCGGTAGTAATCGGGTACAATATAATACAGGGTTAGGTGCTGCCAGATTTCAGCTTTAGAGGCACCTTTCAAAGCCCATCGGAGATTTCCGCGCTTGGCGGGTGTCCATTCCCCACAGTCAGTGATTTTGGGGGCCGTCCCAGACAAAGGTACCTGCTGAAAGACGTCTGCGCCCTCGTCATAGTCCACCACGGTGAAGAAGAGCTTGTTGGAGAAGGCAGTGGAGTAGCGCCAGGAGTTGGCCAGCACCTGGTACTCCTCATTGGCCTGCCTGCTCAGGAAGACAGAGAGAGGCGGGGCATCAGCTACCCACTGGGCGGGCCATCATGAAGATGTCATTCTTATAGGTGAAGCTTTTCTTACAACAAACAGGAAGCTACACTGGGGGGCACAGTATAAGAGCCAGAATAACCAGGAGACCCTAACCCTGAATGACCAGGAGACCCAAACCCTAAATGACCAGGAGACCCCAACCCTGAATGACCAGGAGACCCCAACCCTGAATGACCAGGAGACCCAAACCCTAAATGACCAGGAGACCCTAACCCTGAATGACCAGGAGACCCAAACCCTAAATGACCAGGAGACCCCAACCCTGAATGACCAGGAGACCCCAACCCTGAATGACCAGGAGACCCAAACCCTAAATGACCAGGAGACCCTAACCCTGAATGACCAGGAGACCCAAACCCTAAATGACCAGGAGACCCTAACCCTGAATGACCAGGAGACCCTAAGCCTAAATGACCAGGAGACCCTAACCCTGAATGACCTGAGTGACAAATGCCTAACCCTGAATGGAATTTTGAGACAGCAAGCCCCCGGAATCAGGCACATGCCAGCCGCATGCCTCCCTGAGTCCGGATGCCACCCTCCTGTGCTGAATCCCCCCATTATATGAGGTGTAGGCTGAGGTGACACTGAGCTATGAATTTAATTTTAAAGGCCCTCTAATCACAGCAGGGAGAGATGTACCGTGTTAACAGGGCTCTAATTAAAACACGACTGCACGCAGTCATCGGTCTCCCTCACTCTGTCTGTCAAGCAGTAACCCCGCCCCCATGGGTCCTCAGCTCCGCCTCCTCCCGGGCCCTACAACAACACCCATCCCCTCTCCGCAAGGCGTGAGGTCATCGCCGTGGGAATGGTGAGCTAAAAGAGTAGATGATCACCCAAGAAGAGCGTGAGCCAAACACCTTTTTCTGCGGCGGCGACTGCGAAGGCGTGATTAACAAGCTCTTTTTATAAACAACAGAAGCAATCACATCCGAGATAAGCACAATTAAATGCTGGCATTAGGCAATGTGTTAATCCAGAAAGTTCTCCGTCGAGGAGCCACTAGACGTCAGGGCGTCCCGCTGGGAGCAGACGGGGGCGCACTAGGCAGTGAACAAGATGGACAGTGAGGTCACCTTGGCCAGTGGAACCGGACAGGGCGTGCTCATTAGACAGTGTGCTCATTGAGTTCACACTTATTGGACAGTGTGAGATCATTGTAAAGAGCATGCTCATTGGACAGTGTGCCCGTGTCCCTCCCTGTGTGTATGTGTCTCTGTCCTAAAGTGTCTGTCCCAGTGTGTCTGTCCATGCGACCCCCTATGTGTCTGTCACTGTGCCTCTCTCTGTCTGTCCCTGTGTGTGTGTGTCCATGTGCGTCCCTATATGTCTGTCCCTGTGTGTCGCTCTGTCTGTCCCTGTGTGAGTCTGTCCATATGTCCCCCCTATGTGTCTGTCACTGTGTCTCTCTCTGTCTGTCCCTGTGTGTGTCTCTCTGTGTCTGTCCCTACGCGTGTACGCCCCCCGCCCCCCCCAATACCTGCAGACAGAGCACTGCCTCTGTGGCTGCAGCGCGGTGAACATCACCACCACAGAGTAGTTGCGGGGCGGTGCCTTGACGAATCGCCGGAACTTGTCGCCGTTCATGCGGATGACGGAGCGCCGGGAGCTCCACTCCATCATCTGCTCCACCTTCTCCGCCAGCATGTTCTGCTCCACCGCCGCCCAGGGGTGGGGGGTTAGGAGGGGAGATAAGGGTGGGCTAGTGTTAGTGGCAGGAACCCAGGTGCTCGAACTCCCCAATAAAATTCTAATTTCAAATATGTACTTAATCGCTGACCTCCGCTGGACAGGCACACTGTACGGCTCTCTGCTAACGCTCTCAAAATGTCAGGGAATGAGTTATATAACAAACAGCCAGGGCGCTGCAGGAATGTTAAATCGGTCCACTGCGAGGCAGGGATCAGCGCCCTTGTCCGCATGGTCATGTGTTTGAACCCTGTAGCTAGCAGAGCAGTCATATCACAGCTGGGCCGTTGAGCGAGACCCTAACCCCATCTGCCTCAACATCAGCTCCCTCCAGTAAATACAGGTGTCTCTAATGGCAAGCAAGATGGGAAAGACTCCTCCACGGGGATGTACAGCTCTGCCACTCATGACCAGTCTGACAGATTGTCCCATGAAGGCCCACAGGCAGACAGCAGGTGGCGCCCTGCTCTTACGTTCAGGCTCCCCTCGACCCCCGGCCCAAAAGGAGCATCACCTTCCTAACCCCCACAAAACGGGATTTAACTGTAGCACTTTAAGACGGCAACCTGCAGCACACCATCCCCCACCCACAAAGGACCCCGACATACCGGCAATGCGCCAGCACAGCCCCGCTGGACCGGCCCGCTGCCCCCGCTCCCTACCCCACCCACAAAGGACCCCGACATACCGGCAATGTGCCAGCACAGCCCCGCTGGACCGGGTGAGTAAGTTACTAACACACACAGGGGTGTGTAACTCAGTAATACACACAGGGGTGTATAAGTCACTAACACACACACACACACACAGGGGTGTGTCACTCTTTCCCCAACCTTGTTAACTTCCATGCTTTGTCCAAAAACCCGTTGGGGTCCTGTAAGTGTATAACTCTCTGAGGTTCCCCGGAAGGGGGCGGTGGCACACGGAGAGGTACAGCCAGCTGGCACAGCCTCCAGTTTAGAGCCAGAAGTGTTCTGATGTCAATTGTCATAGCAACAGCCTCCACCTCCATCTCTACGCCTGCCTCCTGTGGGTGGTCAGCGCTGCGCGATTCATGAAAGTGCGGATCTTTAAAGCATTTCCTTGTCTTTAACGCATTTCACCGTCTGCACAGGGTGCGACTTGTGCTACATGTGTACAGATAGATGGCTATTACTCATGTAGTCATCTCGCGCTCCCCAAAAGCGCGCACGTACCTCGTGACCCGGATGCCAAGCCGTCAGCAAACCACACACCTTGGCCGAAGCTGCGTGTGCTCAAATCAGACTGAATGGTGTCCGTGACATGCTTAGTGTCCCCCCGGGGGGCCCAGACGCCGAGCCTCCCTCTGCCACAATGACTGTCACTGTTTTTTTGTTTATCACTGAAATACTAATCGAGAGGAGATCGGTGCCACTGCCTGATGATTCAGGACGCATCAGGGCCACAGGGGAGAGGGACTATGGGGGATGGGGGCCACAGGGGACAGGGACTATGGGAGATGGGGGCCACAGGGGAGAGGGACTATGGAAGATGAGGGCCACAGAGGAGAGGGACTACGGGAGATGGGGGCCACAGGGGAGAGGGACTATGGGAGATGGGGGCCACAGGGGAGAGGGACTATGGGAGATGGGGGCCACAGGGGACAGGGACCACAGGGAACAGGAGCTTTGGGGGACCGACTCTTGAACCTTCCTTTGCCCTGCCGTGCTGATGAGGTAAAACTGTGTCATTTTGTGAGATGTCACCTGAGCATTTGAACGGAGACAAGGGACGATGACCCAGGCAGCTGGAGGCGGGTTTATATCTGGGGAGCCAAAGGACAGAATGGTGGGGGGTGATCATACATCAGGAACTACCTGCGGATGCTTCAGGTCTGAGCATCACACAGATCGCGGAAGTGACACACGAGGTGACACCAGGGCTGGAAAGCACCTTCAGCCATTCGCTGACAGCTGGCCATGTGACATGATGGGGGCGGGGTCAGGCATCCAAAGGTGCCTGTTTAAACAACACTCAGTGTGAGGTGGAGGACCTTGGACAAAAGATGACTTACACCCCCAGCATCCATGGGCCAAATAACCCCCCCCCCCCAGTCTGGTCCCATTCCCACTGCGGCGGGTGCCTGCCTCCTGCCCATCTCGCCCACACTGACAGGGGTCCGGCGGAGCGCAGACATGGCCCACTGCTCGGTGCTGGACCCGCTCCATCACAAACTGCCTCAGCTCAGCCCAGGCCGCAAACTGATGTCCATCTGTTGGCACGGGGACGTCACGGTGGCAGGCATGCAGCGCCCTGCGGGCGACGACTTACAAGCTAACACATCTAAAGTTGGTTTTATCCCGAATCGGGTCCAGCACCCCGTGGTTTTTCCTCCCCGTTTCATCATTATTCCATGATCTTCCCCTCTTTCCTGATTGCCCCCCCGTAACCGATACGCTCAGCGCACATCTGCAGACCACGTCCCATTAGCAAGGTCTAATCGCAGCATTGGTACTGGAGATTATGAGAATGCATGGGCTTGGAGAGTGATTATGTGACACAGGGCAGCCGTACGAAAGAGGGCGGAGGGCCAGAGTGGGAAAAAGGGCCGGACTGATTTTTCAGGGACCACCATGAGGCGTTTTCTGAGCCTTTAAATCAGCAGCGAGCTCAGATAGCCTGTTTCTGCAGCTGAATGGTGTGCTGGTGTTAACGACGCAGGGTATTCACTGGCAGTAAGTCGCTGCGAGCCCAAAGGAGACAGAATTTACTGGAAGCCGGTCACATTTTTAATGATACCAAAGGTGCCTTCTGCTATAAACTGCAGATCTCCCTTTGATAATAAACACTGTATATGTAACATATGATCTTTTTGGCTGGGTGCGGAAGGCCGGCCGCAGGAGCACCGCCGCTGGCCTCCCTGAATGGTGCTCCATGCCGTACTTCCTCTTTAGGGCTAAAATGATGACAAAGCCGGAGCCTTTCAAAAGAAGCATTCCGGTCAATGTAAAGATGCCTCTCGGGGAGCAGGATTTCAGCTCCATTTGTTCTGAATGAGAAAAGGTCCCAAGCATGAAGTAAATAACTATCAAGTGGACAGAGACCTGCACCCCCGTCCAAATGCTACCTGATAATGAGGGATCTGAAGATAAACCTCCCGGCTGCCGCGATACCCCCTGCATTTTTAATGGGGGCCTTGCTGACCCCGTACTGGCCAGGTGTGGGGCCTTGCTGACCCCATACTGACCCCGTACTGGCCAGGTGCTGGGCCTTGCTGACCCCATACTGGGCCTGTGCCACCCCTATACTGACCTGGTGCCGGGCCTGTGTCAGCAGTTTGCTCACAGAATCCTTTAGAACACTTAACCATTCAGCAAACTGTGTGAGTCAGTCTGAACAGCACTCTGATCTCATCCCAAGGTCAGCGTGATGAAGAGCCAGACTCGTCCTGCTGAAGTGACCTCGCGCAGGCAGTCCCCAGGAGCCTGGAACACCGCCGCTTAGTTCATGCTTCCGTCCGGCGTGACTCACAGCGCCACCTGGATCCCGAGAGAGACGTGCTTAATCCTCACCTCTGGCATGGAGCTCACATGATGTCAGGGTGATCGACCTTCGCACCTCAGAACCCAGAGGACAGTCCCACTTTTCTGCAGTACTGCAGAGGTCATGTGACATGGGCCAGGTTATTTGCAAATTAGCATAGATCAGGTGACGTGACCCAGGTCACAAGTGAATTACCGTAGGTCATGTGACGTGGCCCATGTCACAGGTGAGTTAGTGTAGGTAATTTGACATAGTCCAGGTCACAGGTGCGTTAGCGAAGGTCATGTGACGTGGCCCAGGCCACAGGTGCGGTAGCGTTCACTGGCTCCCAGGCCTAAGAAACGACTCTGAAAAGCCGAACGACCACCCAGAAGCTCTCGGTCACTGCGGGCTTTGAGATGTCCATCTTTTGGAGATGTCAGTGCAGTTTTATGGGAAATGGTTTTCCCATTGTCGTGGTGACAGATGCGATGGGATGAAAAGTGGCTTTGCCAGAGGGGAATTTGAAATTTGACGGGGGCTGTTTGGCCTGATGATGCCACATCACCCTGTAGGACTGCCTTTCTATCCCAGAAAGGGGGGCTTGGCGGTTACCGTGACAGGGTCTCGTCAGTCATTAGTGATTCAGCCCCACCGTCACACTTGGAACAGACCACCCAACATGATCATCTCTGGCATGGGTGGGGGGGGGGGCTATACCTTTGATTATCCCCTCACTCCCTCGCTTAGAGCCCGCAGGCCATGTCTGCTCAGGTGACCCCACACCCTCAGCTTTCTGCCAGCATGGGGTCTTTCTTGTCATCTTGCCATGTTCTCGTCCCAGCAGCTCCGGCTTCAGTGCCCCCCTCCCTTACTGGGCCCAGTCTCTGCCACATGAATGCTGACTGATGAGCCACGCCGTCCCTCCCTCTCCACGGCGCTCATCTCCGTAACGGGGGCCATCACTCTGTGCTGGCTGGCCACCAGCAAGAGACTCAGAGCTCACTCTGGGCCAGACCTCCCGCCACAGACCACCCCCTCCAGGCGTCATGCTGGGCTGATATGATACGGGAGACACTCTGCTCTCCCTGCTCACTCCCTGTGAGCAATTACCTCCGCTTTCTGCTCTTCGCCTTATATCCGGGGGGGGTGGTCTTTCACACCCACCACCAAATCCCTCAGCATCGCATCTCAGAAGCTCTGCACACCTTGTCGGCGCAGCTGACAGCTGCTGTAGGGTGCTCATGTTCCAGTGGCTGCGTCCAGCTTCTCCTCTATATCACACACAAACACACACACATTTCCTCAAAGCAGGGACCAGCCTGAGATCCACACATCTTTCTGTGATCCAGCACCTGAGCTCCAGAGTCCCTCTGCCAAACCCGCCGAGATCTCCATCAGCAAGGCCACCTCCATCACTCACAGAGGAAACTGGCATAAATTCGGCCGTCTTCACGTGTCCTGCCAGACCCGCCAGTCAGTAACTCCTCACGGAATGACAAATTGCCGGGCACGGTCGGATTAGCCTGTTTGTATAAGGATACAGCTAGCAATGAAGTGGGCGTAACCAGTTCAGGTCTCCCAGCCATGAAGGTATGGGATATCAGGCTTTATTTCTCCGATAGCCCATCACACATCCTGTCACGTCTACAGCAAAGTCAGAGCTCAGGTGTCATTTCCGGGCCCGGGGCCGTGGCGAGGCCCCTCCACGTGGCAAGTGGAGCCTCCGCCGTGGCGCAATCCCGCCGTCCCGTGTGCTGGCAGTTACCGCCTCACGCCGCAGTAAAAGTCGACCACCGTAGCCCCCTTCATTGTTCTGTGTTTATAACAAAATCAAACCGCAGTTATGCAGTTAAGCACAGCAGTGCTGGGGACACGGTGGGCTTTTCTGGAGGAGTGGGGCCCAAATACGGAGCTGGGCTAATGGGCACATGGCGTTCCCTGGCCTCCCAGAGGTACATGGCCCACCACCGAGGGCAGCCCACTAATGCTAATGTAGCTAAAAACACAGGCGGTTACACTTTATTCCCCACAGGGAGAGTCTGGAACCCTGGGTCTCCTCCACTCTAACTTTCAAATGTTAAGCAGAATCTTCCATTTAATACATTAAGAGTGTTTTTATATATATATATTATGCAGAGTCCTCCATAGATTCCATTTTCCATTTATGAAAAACTGCACTTACCTTCCACTGAGCCTTTTCAATATGAAACGGGCTCAAATAATTCGAAAATAATCCCGGAGTACTTATAAGAAAACAATTGGATTTACATCGCCTCTGAAAGCATTACGGGATATTAGAATTCTGCTTCTACATCGTTTTCTGGGGGTAGATTCTGTCAACATGATGTAACTCAACAGCTGCCACGCTCTGAAGACGGATCAACCTCAGAAATACGAGACTGCAGTAAACAAGCAGGAGAGCACCCGGCTTCTGCAGTGTAACAAGGTGACCTGCTCCAGGAGACGGCCGGACCTCCTTTTCTGACCTTCAATCCATGGGCAACACCATCACCACCCTTCATCCTCACAGAGACTGGACCTTCCGGATTCTCCCAACCTGTGAACACCAAGCCGCCCAGGCTCCCCAGACTGGCACCTTCCCAACAGACTTGAGCGGAGGAACAAAGGAGGAGGAGGAAAAGGAAAAAGGAGAAGCAAGGTGGGTCCACGCTGAGTGGTGCAGGAGGCCGTGGAGCGGGCGGCGGCGGTGAGCCATCTTCTCACGGACAAGGCGGAGGGGGCGGCCGCGGTGAGCCCTCTTCTCACGGACAAGGCGGAGGGGGCGGCCGCGGTGAGCCCTCTTCTCACGGACAAGGCAGAGCGGGCGGCCGCGGTGAGCCCTCTTCTCACGGACAAGGCGGAAGGGGCGGCCGCGGTGGGCCCTCTTCTCACGGACAAGGCGGAAGGGGCGGCCGTGGTGGGCCCTCTTCTCACGGACAAAGCGGAAGGGGCGGCCGCGGTGGGCCCTCTTCTCACGGACAAGGCGGAGCGGGTGGCTGCAGTGAGCCCTCTTCTCACGGACAAGGCGGAGCGGGTGGCTGCAGTGAGCCCTCTTCTCATGGAGAAGGAGGAAGCGGCCACTGGGAGGAAGTGGCCACTGAAAGTCCTCTTCTCATGGAAGAGGTAAAGCAGGCAGCAATGATGAGTCCTCTTCTCATGGATGAATGAATATTCATGGCGAGACGGCAG
>JAODKL010000051.1:11108964-11118987 GCA_026780765.1 Petrocephalus schoutedeni
ATGTAAGGATGGCACGGGAGGACGTGACAGCTCTTTTCCCTCTCCATGCAAGTGACGCTGGGAAGGGATCTGAAAGTGCCCTCATGCCGCCTTCTCATGCCAGTAGGCAGGCGCCGTGATGCCAACCCAGTCTGCTTTGTCTTTGCCTTCACTGGGCTCTATCACCAGCTTGTGTTGTTTCCCGTTTTTAGCCAAGGATGCATGCAGCATTCACCGCATAGATCTGTGTGTGTGTACCTGTGCCCATGTGTGTGTGTGTGTGTCTGTGTGTGCGCGCGTGCATCTGTGTGTTTGTGTGTGTCTGTATGTCTGCCAAGCAGGCCCTGCTGGCTGGGGTTTTTGAGCTCCTCATCTGTCAGGGCTGCGTAGAATCTCAATAAACCAATGAGAATCTGGCCTGTTTTTACCGTCACCCAATCAGAGCTGAGAGAGACTTAAGAACATTCATGAATGAAATAGCGGTGCCTTCGTGATGAATACAGCCAGCAGATGGGTTACAGAGCTCTGGATGTCACCCAACGCCAGGAGCGTAAGGGACACAATGAGGCCGGACGTGCACGTGAGCTTCTAGCTCACCGGAGCTCTCCTGACCTGCTCTCGCTCTCCACAGGACGGCATGGGCAACCTCCGCGTGACCAAGCAGGGCGTCCGCCTTGAGGGAGTCTCCGAGTTCCTGCTGCCTCTCTACGTCAAGGAGATACAGTCCCGCAAGGTAAGGAGGAGAGCTTGTGTGTGTGATGTGTGTGGGGCGCGTGTGAGGAGCGTGTCCAGGGCAGTGGGTTTCCACGTTATGAGAGCCGCTGGCCCCGCTGGCCCCCGGCTTGCATGACGCTTCGTATTCGACATACGTTCATCTCGGTAAAAGTGTCCCAAACTGAAGGGCTGGATGATGAATAGGGTGTGAGCAGGGGGTGCTGTGGAACATTAGGGAGGCAAGTTTTGGGGGTCAAAGCCGATCCGGTTACACCAAAATCCTTGCTGAGGATCCGGGGTGCGGGGCGACTAGTGTGCCATCAGACGCCTCCCCAGGACACTCGTCACCTTCTTACCTACCTGACCTCTTGCCAGTAAAGGGTTCCTGTCATTTTCACCCCGAGCATGCTGGGTAATGTCCGCACCCAGGCCCCATCTCTGCTTTGCTTCGCTGACCTGCTCCGTCGTTATCAGCCCTGTTTTTTTTTTCACAGAGCATGAAGTACTGAAGAAGTGAGACAAAGCCGTTGAGTATGTGTGTGGGGTGCGTTTCGCAGAGGGATTTCACGCCCCATCAGCACTGTCCATGAACTGAAGAAACCACTCGCTTCAGGAAATGAAAAGAGTGGCAGCCGTGCCGGGGTCCTTCCCCGGTGAGGGCGGGGCGTGAGCCTCCCACTGCATGCTGGGAAGGGCCCCGTGTGACCCGTCATCCGTCACGATGTCACACCCCTTGCAATTACTGCTCTTGGGATCTGGGCTGGATGTAAACCGAGGAGTGGAATGTTAGGGACCCGCAGAAAAGCTGCACTGCCCTGCCCTCCGCTGCTGTGTGTCTGAAGCCGGATTAATTCGTGCCCGTACCAACCAGAAAGGGGGTCCTTGGTCTGGACTCCCAGCTAATTGCCGTGGAGTCGCCCTCCTGGGGATTCTGGCCACTCCAGCCCCGTCACACTCACTCCCCCCCCCCATTACATAATATAATGACCCCCCTCAGGAGTAAGGAGCTTATTTGTGCCCCTGTGCCTTATCCCAGGTGGCTGGGGCTTCCAGCGAGCTTCCTCTTTATTAAAAAATGCTCCCAAGATGCATTTCCTCCGTCTGTAATCTCTCTGTTTATTTCATACTTCCTTGGGCACCTGCCGACGCGAGATTTTTCCATCTGAGGGAATATTTGACCGGCTTTCCCCTATTTTCGCTCTGTAGAAGAAAGGATCAGTGAAGATTAAGTGGGATGGAGTTTGGCGGCGGCACGATCCAGGCCTGACGCCCGTCTGAACGTCGCCTGCGTCCACGTGGAGGTGGAGGTGGTGGTGGTGGGGTTGCCTGTCAGGCAAATGAGCTCAGACTCTCAAAGATGGGGGTGGTTATGAACAGCAGACCAAAATGCACCTGTATGTTGGCAGGTCTTGGGGAGGGGAAGGGGGCATCATACCCCCCCAGTGCACCCTGCTTAAGCAGTAATGAAGCAGGTTGTCCCATTTGGCTCAGATGGGTTTATTACCTTACAACACCGCGGAGCGGGTGATCGATTGCCAGGGAGACGTAGGCGATCGCCAAGCCCAGGCACTGCCGGCGGGTCCGTGTGCCTCCGGCTCGCACTCCGGCCGCCCTCCCCTTCCTCTCTAACCGCTTATCGCGGCTGGGATCCCAGCCACAGCTCGCTGGACCGTCCCGCCGTTCCCATGGTCTCCTGGGACGCGGAGGAGGACCCCAGCAGCCGCTCCGCCGGAGTCCTTCACCAGTATTACTGCCCCTGATGCTGCCCGAGGGGCGCTGTGCTCTGTGCATGTGCTGCTGGGGTTGGACTTCCTCGTGGATGCCTCTGTCTTGGCCCATGTTCCCTGCCTTTCCGGAAAGGACCTCTTTCAGTGCTATGACTGCGCTGATAGTAATGATCTGTGGTTTGCCCTAGCAGGGCATCGTTCCCCCAACTAGTGGAAGAAATGCCGGTGGCAGTCTTGGGCCAGTTGGCTAGGGCTGTGACCAGTTCAAGTCCAGAGAATAAAAGTCCAGGCCAAGATTTAGTTCCCACCAGCCTGTTGACTGTGACTCTTTATACTCAGCTGATTGGATGAGAGAAAGTTGAAAAAGTTGAGCTGGACCTTTACTGTCCGGATCTAAACATCTGGCTGTGACCCGGGTGAAATCCGGGCTGCGCGCGTCCCAGCGGTCGACCGCCAAGAGCAGCGGGGAAAACAAGCGAGACAGAGAGATGGGGTGGGGGCGCCCCCCACGGGCTCCCGGAGACACTGCTCCTGTCGCGAGGCTGGGAAGGCTGGGGGTGCACAGCACAGCATTTTACTGACAGGCTGCACTCTGGCTGGAGCTGGACGGCTTCCCCGCGTCGCGCGGTTCCTATGGCCCGGGTGCGAAGTCTCCTCGGGTGTGGCGCGCCAAAGTGCCGACGGTCCGCCCACATACACAAACACCGTCATTCACGCCGATTAAACGGGGGGAGGCGGCGCGGCGCTGTAAAATCTGTTTGTGGTGATTCATCTGATGGATCAGGCTCGGTAATTTTATCCCAAGACAGAGATTAGAGCAGTCGAGCATATGTCGATAACATGAGGACGATAATGCCAGAATGATTTGATTCATCGGAGCGCCGTCTCTGCCAGGTCTCATAATCGGCGGCGATCTCATGAGGACAAATCTGTGTAGTCGGCCAAACAGTGATCCGTTTGGAATTAGTCTTCACAGTTGAAGGGGACAAGGTGTTAATATCCATAGTTTAGGTCAGAGGGAGCCAAGAGAACAGAAGATCGCACGAATAGCACATGAACAGGTTTCATGCTAAGCACACGGGGGATGTGATTGGTTGGTTCTGCGAGTCATTTTCCAGCCTCAGAGTGGCTGTATCCTTTGCCTTTCATCTCATACTGTGACATGGGGGGGCCGGGGGCCGGGGGATCTCGCACTGCAGCGGTCACCAGTGGGTAACCGCTAATTCATTAATTACATCGACTTCAGCCACACACTGTCTAACGGCAGCCCACTTCCCATCTGTCTTCATTCTTTTACAGTGAGATTTAATCAGCACCCTAATGACTGTAAAGGGCACTTTGGGGCTAATATGTTTCCGGAAAGACATGATGCTTCAAAAGCTAATTTTGATCAGTTGGTGGTTATTTTTGGGGGGGGGGGGGTGTGTCCGTGTGGACGTGAAGGGGACCTCGATCTGTCCGATTCCTCACCAGCTCGTGGCTTGCTGTTTGGTGATAACCTGGATGTCTGCTGTGTTGTTGGTGTAGAGCAGCGGGCAATATTGGTGCCCTTGGTTGATGATGTGCTTCTACGCCCCAGTGGAGACCAGTCAAGAGTGAAGGTAACACACAGCCTGGGACTGGAGACCTGTTCTGTCTGTAGGGTCCATGCTGTGTTTGCAGTGGCAGGAGACCCGTACCGTCTGTAGGGTCCACACTGCGATTATGGTGATGGGAGACCTGTACGGACTGTAGGGTCCGTGCTGTGTTTGCAGTGGCAGGAGACCCGTACCGTCTGTAGGGTCCACACTGCGATTATGGTGATGGGAGACCTGTACGGACTGTAGGGTCCGTGCTGTGTTTGCAGTGGCAGGAGACCCGTACCGTCTGTAGGGTCCACACTGCGATTGTGGTGGTTTGAGGCCCGTGCCATCAAAACTTGTAGAGATCAGGAAACTTTCTTGAATTCCTGATGATGTCTGCCTGGCGTGTCCTGCTGGCTGCTCCTGCAGACACAGCCGCCATTCCTGACTAAGCTCACGTCAGGTTGATCGCAGGCTTTGATCAGACAGAGTCGCTGATTAAAGGGGTGGGCGGGAGTTTGCTGGAAAGAAGTGCATCTCTCTGGTGAGGTCGAGGAGTCGTCGATGTAACAAAGACTGCAGTGTGACTTGTGCTGGGAGGGTCAGCAGTCCTTTTGTTTATGAGCCATGCGGCCATTTTCGCCCCCGTGTTCATTTTCGCGGCCCAGGTCCTTCGCCGGTCCGGGCTTGTGGGACGATCCCTGCTCCCCAGCTCATTATCATCCACCAAGGAGGGCTGGGAAACGGCAGACTGAACTTAATGAAATTAAGCCGCCCTTCCTGAGGGGCGCTCTCCTCCTTCGCCGAGGGACGTGGCCGTGCGGCAGGTCGCACCGGCTCGGTCTCTGACGCGTGATGAATGTTTGTTTTGAAGCCTCAGAGAAACACCGAGATGATGATTAATGGTGGCGCCTCCTGACTGGGACACAGCCTCCAGCCTGGCTCTGTTGTCCCCCCGTGCCGCGGGCCCCTCTCGCGCTCTCGCTTGTGCTATTAATTAAACTCGCGGCTTTGCTTGGCGAGACACTCGGCACGCCTCTCGCGGGGCGGCGGTGCGCCCAGCGCGGCCAGAAGAGGGCGCCGGGCAGCGTAAGGCGCCTCAACCAGCAGACGCTGTGTCATTAGTGGGAGAATGTTTGGGGCACCGGTGGAGAGATCGGCAGTCCGAGGAGGTCGGGGTGTGGGGGCCACTTCCAAAAGGCTGAGGAGGGGATTAGCCCCCCCCCCCCACAGTTTTACGGGACACGCCCCCACTGGGCATGAAGGTCAGTGGGCAGACGGGCCGGCGAGCGTCTCCCCTCCCCACTTGGCATGCTGGGCGATGCCGACCTGCCAGCGAGGAACGAGACGGGAACTTGGCATTGGTAGCTGTGCTGTCACCCCCCCCCCTCGCTGGGGAGCCCGCTGTGCCGGGAGATTACACACCCTGTCGAGACTTAACACATACGGGGCAAGGCCGTGGTCCAGCTTTCGGGGCAGAGCTGTACATGGGGAGCTGTGTCATTAATCACATGTTATGTCGAGTTCTCATGTACGGCTGCTGCTGGTCGTCGGCGCTGAGCGGGTCGCTCGTGGGGCCTCAGAGCCCGTCACCGGGAGCAGGCCAGGGGCTGAGCGCCACCCCTGGGGCCCGAGAGCTGTTTCGGGGGCCTTCTCTGTGGGGGCTGGGCGTTGTTCCTCTCTTTCTGTCAAACCTTCTCCTTCAGCCCATGGTGGCAGCAGGAGGATGAGGAGAAGAAGCTGGACGGCGAGATCATCTGCCAGCTCACGGCAGACTCGCCAGGGCCTTCTTGAAAGCGAGGAATCACCTTTCTGCCCCTCTCTCCCTTCCCACCCCCACCGTCTCTCCCCTGCCCCAGGACAGCCCGCTGGTCTTGCAGTCGGACCGCAACGTGACCGCCAGTGCCAGGAACGAGCTTGGGCAGATCACAGGCCGCGTGACAGTGGGTGAGTCCCTCTCTGCCCGCCCCCACCCCGCCACCGAGCCGCTGCTCTCAGGCCCACAGACATGGCGGGGTTGCTCAGCTTGTTAGGGACCTGTGCCCATATCCTGAAGGTCGTGGGATTTAATCATCGTCGCTGCTGTCGCCTTGGGCAAAGTCCTTAACGTCACCTGCTCCAGCAGTGGGAGATCCATTCAATAAGGCTCAGACGGCCCGGCAAAGGAGGGGGGGGCGGCACAGAGACCCCGTCCCGGAATACGGTGGGGGGTGGGGGAGGCGCTCTGACCCAGTCGGTCCGGCTCGGCGGATACTTAAAAAGCAGCGAGTGTGTGAGAGCTGACCTGCACGGCATAAACCAAGAAGAGCTCAGCTCTGCAGTCACAAGCACTGAACATAAATCACCGGAGCGACAAGCATCGGGTCAGGCGGTGTGCGAGGGCGGGGCGGGGCCCACTTAACGGGCACCTGGGGGATCATGCACCAGGGCTCAGGGTCACTCTGCCACGGAGACCTTCGATCTCGCTGATGTCACTTATGAGAGAGGCTGCCTGTCACCTTCCCTTTCTGTCCTATTTCTCAACGCAAGCATGTCAGGGCAAAATGACTTCGAATTCGCCGACCTTAACGTCCCTCGGGACGCCTGTTTCCTGGAAGGCGATGTTTTGCAGTCTAGCAACTGTTCAACTCAGCAGATCACCTTTCCATAATTCTCTAGCTTTGGATCCGAAGTTGGTGCCTTTTTCGGTTTTTTTTTTTTTCTTTTCTTTTTTTTTAGGATCTGGGCTGGTAGCGGGTTTACGATTGGGGTTTAAACCCTCTGCCCACCCCCCTGCTGTTCTGCCGGGACTCCTGCCAGGTGAGAAGCACCTGAGAGGTGTGTTAATGCGGGCTCAGAGGGGCAGGCGCCGTGACGCATCGCGGTTACATTTCTGGTGACTTTAAAATGATCTTGAAGTCGTGCTGATGCTCTGCAGGAGATGGTAAGAAAAAAGCAGAATCAATTAATAGTCAAGCAGGTGATTCATCCTCATGTGTTCATCCATCTTGGAAACCGCTTCGATAATTAACTCTCGATGACGTCTTACGGGGGAGATGTTCCGACCCGCCCTGGGACAAAGTGAGCCCATCCTTGTCGTCCTCCAAAACAGAAGTGGGACAGGGGTGACGGATTCGTGACGAAACAGTGGTGACTCCCATCGAGTCCGTAGCGATCCTAAAAATGGCAGTGACTCTCGGCGAGCCTGGAGCAATCTGCAAAGCAGCAGTGACTCCCATCGAGTCTGTATCGATCCGCAAAACAGCAGTGACTCCCAGCGAGCCCGGAGCGATCCTAAAAATGGCAGTGATTTGCAGTGAGCCCAGGACGATCCGCAAAGCGACAGTGAATCCCAGTGAGCTGGGAGTGATCCGTAAAGTGGGGAACCGCGAGATGGCATCATTTCACGGGCGAGCGCATCCTAACCCACGCAAGGTCAGGAGTTATTTTTCCCCGTCCCAAGGAGGAGTGATTAATCAGTCAGACGAGATAAAGGCTAATGCTGATTGGCACAGTCCCTTCACACTGGGGGGTGCTCCATCGGCGATGGCTTGCTTCTTAAGTTTCATATCAAGGTACCCCCCCCCCCCAACTCCTCTGTTCTGGTCATGTTGGTGTCATGGGATCATTCTCAGGAACGTACTTTGGGGCTTCTATTTCAGTAAGGTCTCTCTATAGACATGAAGTGAGATAAATAATATACACCCCCCCCCCCCCCCCCACATAGGCTCGGAAATGGTAGAAGCTCAGTGCCAGCGGTTTGAGGTACGAAGCGGCGATGGCAAACATGTGCTGTTCTCAGCTGACGAGGAGGAAGTCACCGTCGGGGCGGAGAAGCTGCGGGTCACAGGTGATGGCTGGCTATCCCCACGCTCTGTCCCACATGCTCTGTCCCACATTTCTGTCCCCCACTCTCTGTCCCACATGCTCTGTCCCTCACATTCAGTCCCCCATGCTCTGTCCCACATTTCTGTCCCTCACTCTCTGTCCCACATGTTCTGTCCCACACTCTCTGTCCCACACTTGTTGTCCCCCACACTCTGTCCCCTCTGTCTTTCAAGCTCTGCCTCCCATGCTCTGTCCCCCACGCTCTGTCCCTCATGCTGTCCCCCATGCTCTGTCCCCCACGCTCTGTCCCTCATGCTGTCCCCCTTGCTCTGTCCCCCACGCTCTGTCCCTCATGCTGTCCCCCACGCTCTGTCTCCCACACTCTGTCCCCCACGCTCTGTCCCTCACTCTCTGTCCCACACTCTGTCCCCCACGCTCTGTCCCCGACGCTCTGTCCTGCATTCCACTCCCCACTGGGTCTCAGTGTCTCAGTGCTCTCTGGAATCGGTCGTGATTCTGCAGTGGAGCACGTCCTGCAGTGACGCCCCTTCATCAGAGTAACCAGGGCTCTGCTTGTCATTTCAGGCACAGAAGGGGCAGTCTTTGAGCACTCAGTGGAAACGCCACACGTCCGCGCCGAGCCCTTCCAAGACTTGAAGTAAGAGCCGCCCGCCTCCAAAGCCACTAACCTGCCTGACTTGGCCCTTTTAATGGGAGGGCAGAGCTTCACAACTTAGCAATGAATCCCAGCATCAGTGTCGCTGACACGCGGCCCACTCTGCAGCCACAAGCAGACGTGTGGAGTCACTCATCTAGCTCTGTACTGATGGCTGCCATTGGCCGTCAGGGTCACCAAAGTTGAATTTTATTGGCCAGTTTCCAATAGCCAAGATTTGCTCTTGTCTATGCATATAAGCTTGAGCCACTTTGATCCTGTCAGCCTGGTTTGTGTGGCGGAGTTGCTGGCAGGGGGCCCTGTCACCACCACCAGCCCCCTCCCCCGCTCTGTTTATCCTCACACGGCTCTTATTTCTCAGCGGATGGTCACAGCTGTGTCCCCCATCCTCTGGGTGTCACAGAGATTTGCACTGTGGCCCACTCTCTGGCGCGCCCCCCCCCTACAAGCGAGCCTGCAGAGCCCCCCCCACCCCCAACGGGAGTCCAGGCTGTCCTGCTGGCAAGCTGCCGCCTGTGTTCAGCGTCTCGGGGCCAGTGTAGGACACCTCCTGTTCAGCGTGGAGGCAGGAGCGTGGCGGACGCCAGCCTGACTGGGTCCCCGCTGCTCCTCATTCCGTGGCTTCGCCCCCGTCACACAGCTCGCCCGTCCCGTGGGACACCCTGGGTCCCTCTGTCCTCTGGCCTGCAGGCTGCTGGCCCCCATCCCACTGAAGCTAAATGGCACATGTAATGTCCCACTATCGGTCTATTAAAGGCTAATGACATATGATATAGTTTTACAGACAAAATTCAAATGGTGTCTCGTCGAAACTCAAATTAATATTCCCATTGCAGAGGAGTTATTACAGCAGCAGGGGGGTCACCTGCACAGGGCCTTGCCAGATATTTACCATCTTGAGGTGTGAGTCTCGGTGACAGTGGTGACCGGGGGCCTTTTCTCAACGTCTTCTAAGATAAATTGGTTCCCCTCCTGCTGGGTGGCTGTGTCCTTATTATTAATTATCGCCACCGCCTTTTAACACTATCGCCCAAGGTGACCGGCGGCACGACTGACGAATCGTAGGCTGCGGGCCCGAGCCAGGACCCCGGCTACCAATCCGTGCCTTTGGGGAACAGAGCGGTCAAATTAAGGGGATGGATGGACGGATGGGATCAGTTCGATTACACCACTTTATGGCTGTCTTAGACTCTCCGGGACAGCAAAACAGAACCAACGTCTCCCATGCACCTCGCCGCGTGGTCAGATCCTCACCCTGCTCCAGCCTGCCCCCAGGATCATACGCGATAGGCGGTTGTAGCGGATGGGCGTTGCCCAGCACTCGCTCTGCCATCTGATTGGAGGGCCGCGGCCACTGGTCTTGTTAGCCCCTCACTCTTCCTGTACTGATTCCAACACTTTCTTTGGCAGTGTCCGACCAGTGCTGTAACCTTTAGCTAGAGGTAGCCCTTAAAGCTCCTCCCAGTCGCCTTGACCCACCTGGCCCCGCGACATGGCTCCTCCCAGCCAGCTCCTCCCACCAGGCCCCGCGACATGGCTCCTCCCAGCCAGCTCCTCC
>JAODKL010000051.1:11162791-11174093 GCA_026780765.1 Petrocephalus schoutedeni
TACATGACTACAACATCTGGAGGTTCACAGCAAAAACCCGAGCAAAGTGTGTTACGGCAGTGCTGCACTAAGAACGCTGTGCCCATCGTCACCCCCCCCCCCCAGCACATAGGTAGAACGTCTGCCCAGACACAGAGACACGGGCTGCGTACTGCGACCACAAGCGTAGCGCCCACGGGAGTCCCGCCACCAGCCCCCAAACCAGCCCAGGACAGCATGCCAAGCCGTGTGTCCGAGGTAGCAGAGAGGAGCACCTCACTACACGCGCATTTTTGCAATTCCGAAGAAAATGTCCAGAACAATACCTTTGCCTGCCCTGGAAATATGTTAATAAGCACGTGTTTATGTCCTGCCCTGACTGTTCTTGATTTTTTTTTTTTCGAAAGCGGGTGTTTGATGTCGACTGTCACCCCCTCCGGGCCGTCGGGTGACTCCTCACCCCCCGCCGTGCGTGTGCTACGTGTAAGAGAGCAAGGGGGGCAGGGAGGGGCGCATTCGGGACAGGGCGTCCTCCCTGGCTCCTCCAATTATTGGCCCCTAATGGTATGCTAACGTCCCGCCAGCTTTAATCGCTGCCCGCCGCCCCCCAAACTGACACAGGCACCAGCGCCGGCGATCAGCCCGGCACTTTCGTTTTTAAACAATTAGTGCGCCATCGCAAATTAACATACATGAACCCGCGCTTAAGACAACGACCAGGGCGCTGCTGGGTATTTATTATCTAAATGTACTAACAGTCAGCATGAAGTACCTTTTAGAATGTGTGTAAAATGTGCATTTTACGAGATAAATACGTTTAAATAGAGCAATTTGAGCTTAAACTGCGTACCATCGACTTCGATGCGCTGCATACCATTTTTTCTGTAAATTATGCCATAATTTCACAGTCAAGAAACACGCATCGAAACACCTCATTTAACCGAAGCATGGATTAATGATACGAAGCGCCCTGCCGGGGGCGAGTTTTTGGGGAGGCGTGTCGGGGGCGTGGCCGGGAACATGGGGGCGGCGTTTGTATATGTGTTTGGGGGCGTGGCCAAGCCTTGGGGGCGGGTCCGTCCGCAATCTATGCCTGAACTTTCAAATCCAGGGTTTCATTCACATTCCGCTTGTGAGCCGCCGGGACGGCAACAGAGTGACCTGAAGGGCTTAGAAACACGGGAGGCATGGATTTACTGCGGGGGACGGGGGGAGTCTGGCCGGGCGTTATGTGACGCGGATCGCGGCTGCCGTCCCGTGTAAGCCGAATGCATGGAGGACTGGACTTCTACCCCGCAGTGAGCCTGAGCGGACCGCGGTGTCTGCCGCAGCAGGACAAGCATCGTGCCCCAAACGCAGACATGATCCTAACCCGTAAGTCCTGCTTCTGTTATACTGTTCGGGTGTGTGGTTTGGCTGCGGGCAAATCGCCCTGGGTCCCCAGATGACGGGGGCGACTGTCGCCGGCCGGGAGCGTGCGGGCTGTGCGCGCCCCCGATCGCCGACAGCTGTGTGGGTCCCACCTGGTTATCGCTTCTTCCCCGTGTTTGTAGATAGGCGGCATCTCTGAGGTCGGGTTATTAATCATGCCGTTTGTTGTGCGGCTCCTGGAGCCGCGGCAGGGCTGTTGAGCCCAGCGTCGCACACCTGAGCCGCCTTTGATCTCCTGCTGGGGGAAGGGGGGTCTCCGCCTTTGAGGATGTCTGAAACAATGCTGCTTTATAGCGTGAAGGGACTGAGGAGCGGAGCTGGCCAAATGGCCGCAGATGACCTCACAGGTCCGTAGAGGGGTTAGACTGCTGGTCCAGTGGGCCCCTAGGCAGCTAGGGAGTTTGGTAAGTGGGTGGTGATGCTGTCCCTGGAGTGTGTGACCTGCTGTGTCTGTGCTCAGTATCCCCCCCCCTCCCCCTCACCAGCCTGCTGTCAGTACTGGTGTTTTGAACACGGAGTAGGATTTTGGTGCTGTAATCTGATCCTGGATCAGTGCCTGGAAATGTAACCCAATCCGCTATGCAGATGGAAGCACTCTGCCTGGTTTCCAGGGTACCAGTCTGCCCAGCGAGCCCATCTGGCTGGGGCCAAACTTGAGGATGGGGGGAATCTGGGACCTCTCACGTGAGGAGCATCTGACCGCCAGTTGCCAGCAGATGGAGTCACATGATCTGCTGAGAGCCACATGGCGCACCTCACTGGGTGGCGGGAGGTACACCCTCCGGGGAGTGGATCCAGCGGGTGGGCGATGCGCGGGCCTCAGAGTGAACTCCGCGGGCAGCGGCTGGCTTGTTAAGGTAGAGTGCCCGGCTACCCTGGCAGAGAGTGGCTGGTGACCCTGGGGGGCCGTGCCCGGTTCCCCTGGCAGAGAGTGGCTGGTGACCCTGGGGGGCCGTGCCCGGTTACCCTGGCAGAGAGTCACTGGTGATCCTGGGGGTCCGATGCCCCCAGTGCGTTGCGCGGCACTCCTCGTGGCCACGGCCAGCTCAGCTCGGGCCCCTGTCCAGCCGCCGTGAGAACTTCCTGCGTCAGGAAGAGGAAGGGGGGCGGCCAGGACGGGACGGGTCCACGGGCCAGGATGTGGGTAATTTTAGATACTACTGCGAGCTGAAAGCCCAGCCTTGGGTGGGCTGAACTCTGGCCCGGATCGGCAGCGGCCCACCTGGGCCCCCCCCAATTCACATGCATTGTGAGGCTGTAATTAGGCCCCGGTCACTCTCTCTCTCCTTTTCTTTCTGCTTCTCTTTCTCTTTCTGCCCTCCATTCTCCATGGGAGCCCGTATCTCCATGTGAATGGGGCACTTTCCCTGAGTTCATTAACATGTGGGGCATCACTGACGATTCGTAAGTGAGCAGGAAGGGAACACGGGTACGGCTGCGTGTCCCTCTGTGTCTGTGTCTCTCTGCGCGTGTCTGTCTGTGCGTCACATGACAAACAAGTGGCCGATCTGCACGATGAAGGCGCGCTGTGACCCAGAGATGCTCGGCCATGTTGCTTCATTATCAAGTGTCTCGCCCTGGGGGGTTGTAGCCCCACGGGCAACAGTGATAGGCAGACAAGCCCGTCCACACCAGGCGAGTCAGTGTCCGCATGCGACAGCCCTGATCCAGGGAGGCCTAGGGCGTGATACACCACCCCGATGGTGTGTCAACAGAGGGCTGAATGGATACAGTCAAGGAAGGCGCTCTACACACCCTGTGTCTGTACTGTGGCTGTGTGGCCATAAGGCGACTGACTGCAGCTGCAGGGGGGTGGGGGGTGGCTGACCGCTCGGAACAACAGTAAAACCCCCAGCTGTGCTTGTTTACCTTGTGGCTTTCACCCTGACCCTGACAGGAAGCCCCTGTCTGTCAGCATTGGGGGGGGGCTCTTGGTCCCTTTTTTATGTTCCCTTCGGACCAACACCTTCCTCTTCCAGAGGCTGTGGTGTGCGATGCGACCGTGTTCCGGTCACAGCCTCCGGACCGTACTCTGGCCCAGCCCAGGCATGGGGGTGCCGTTGGGTTCTCGGCCCGGTCCCGGAGCAGTCTGGAGGCCCCTGCTTGGTCTCGGGCCCGCACTTCTGACCCTCCCTGCCTGACTTCCTGCTTCCTGTTCCTTGCCGCAGAGGCAGAGGCCAAGGAGGCGTGTACCTGGCTGCGGGCAGCGGGCTTCCCCCAGTACGCCCAGCTCTACGAAGGTGAGAGGCGCTCTGATGTCGCGATGGGGTGCAGTTCTCCCCACAGGGGCGTCCTGCATCCCTTCCTGGGATCAGGACTGTTAGATGTCTCTGGGTTTGCCTCCCCCTGCCTCTCACATCTGCCCCCCCCCCCCCCCACAGATGGCCAGTTCCCCATCAACACCTCCTCCGTCACCTGGGATCACGACTTCCTGGACCGGGATGCCATCGAAGCCCTGTGCAGGTGAGGTCCTTGCGGAGCTAGGGGGTATAGGGGGGTCATAGCTGGCTGAAGGTGCATCTGGGACGCATTAGTCAGTGCTGGGATGAGCCTGGAGTTCAGGTCAGCTGGGGGAGGGGGGGGTTTGAGGTATCTTTAGGCTTTTGTTTTTTTTGTGTCGGCTCCCTCTCTTAATGGCCGCCCCTCCTTATCTCGGGCTTATCCCCAGCCGGTGGGGGGTCACTGCAGGCTTTCAGGGTAGCTTCCTGTCTGGAGCCGAGGCCCCAGCCCCACTTTTAACGGCCCCTCTGTCTGTGTCTGTGTGTCGGACCGCAGGCGCCTGAACACCCTGAACAAGTGCACCGTGTTGAGACTGGAGATCCCCCCTCAGAGGAAGCAAGTAAGAGATCCTCTCCATCTGCCCCGCCCACCAGATCTCCTGTCCTCTTGCCTCCCGCCGTTCTGCTGGCTCTCTCACATTCCCCACGTTCCCCCCCCCCCAACCCGTTCCCTCACACCTCCTTTCCTTCTGCCCCATCCTCCCCCAGAGTGAGGACTCGGATGACGACGAGCCCTGTGCCATCAGCGGTCGCTGGACCTTCCAGAGAGCCAGCAAGCGCTGGTCCCGGCTGGAGGAGCCGGACGTGTTTTCTCCCAGTGGGGATATGTCCCGGGGGAGTGCCGAGAGCCTGCTGACAGACCCGGGCTGGCCCCCCCGCCATGGGCCACCCTCCCCCATTGCCGCCAGTACCGGCTCCACCCGCGCCGGCTCGCTGGGCAGCGTCTATTCCTCGGGGACCTCGGCGGCCGCGGAGGACTCTCCTTCAGAAGGCGCCCCCTCGCCCTCACCCTCTCCCCCCTCCCCGGGCGACTTCCTCTACGACGCCCCGCCCAAGAGTGCCACCAAGAGCGCGCGCTCCAAGGCGCGCAGCCTGCTGCGCCGCATGGAGAGACTGGGGCTGCGGGTGCCGTCGTCTCGCCGCCGCAAAGAGGCGTCCGCAGGGGCATGCGGGCTGGAGATCAGCGCGCCGGTGCTGCGGCAGGGCCCCGACGAGGACTGGCTGCGGCGGCTGCACTGCGTGGACGTGTCGGTGCTGCGGGAGCGCGCCGCCGCGGGCTCGGAGCCCAGCGGGGGCAGCAGCGCAGTCAGCACCCCCAGCCCCGTCAGCCGCAGCCGCAGCAACAGCGCTGCCAAGCGCGCCGGCGTCTACCTGGAGGGCTTTGACCTGTTCAGCTTCCTGGAGCCTCAGGCGGGCGGCGTGGCTGAGCGCAACCGTCGCAACTGCGTTGAGGCGGCATGCGAAGAAGAGGAGGACGAGGAAGATACTATGTTCTTCTTCGTCCCCGATGGGCACAAACCCGGCACCTTCCCAAAGACGCTCTGCAATGGGCGCCCATCCTGCAGCGGCGGTGTCCCGGGCGGCCCCACCTACCGCCGAGGCCCCGCCCACAGCCACGCCTCCGTCGGCTCGCTGGACAGCCGGCTCAGTTTCTATGACAACGTGCCTCTAGCGGAGGAGGAGTCGTTGCGTTACAAGCTGAGCGACGTCCTGTGCGGCTTCGGCGACGCTTGGGCGGGCCGGGGGGGGCGCGCCAGCGAGGACGGCGACTCGGACTCCGCCCTGGACTCGGCGTCGCCCTGCCCCTCGTCGCCGCTGCAGAGCCACCTGGAGGAGGCGGAGAACAGCTCCGACCTGGACGGCGCCCTCAACGAGCCCGATGTGGAGCCGGGCTCCCGGGACCGCCGGGACTCCGGCGTGGGAGCCTCGCTGCTCAGGACCAGTAGGTGGGGGTCGCTTCCTCTGCTCGCATTCAGACCGCGCATTTTCCTCCAGGTGCGACGCGAGCACTCTGACCTCCTCCCTCCCCCTCCAGGCCCCCAAAGCTGCGCTGGCCCAGCTTCCAGGACTCGCACCGGGCCAGCCTGCCCTCAGCACCCCGGCAGCTCGGTGTCCAGTCCGTGCTGCAGATGAACCTGCTGCAGAAGTTTGCCCTGCTGAAGCTCACAGCCCTACTGGAGAAGCATGCGCCCGCCAACAGGCACGCCTTCAGCTGGTCAGTCACTCCCGCTCGGCCATGCTGCGCCCCCCGCTGGCCATAGGACGTGGGGTCGTTGGGTGGGTGGGGATTTGCGGTTGGAGGTGGCTGAACATTCCTCTCCCAGACAGGGTTCAGTAAGCACACCGCTGGTCATTTCTGCCTTTCAGCGGGTAGGATTTACGATCACCCCTCAGCCAGCGGGAGGCACATTTAAGCGTGGGGGCCTAGTCGGCTGTATTATGATTGGCTCAGCTACCTTTAGCCCCTGTTACTCTGGTCTGGGCGGGGGGGGGGGGTCTTCAGCCTACAGTAATTTGTCAGAGCTTGCATGTGGGTAGCGCCCCCATTAGGGCCACCACCGCGTCTGAACACGGGGAATGTTAGTCTGTGCTCTGATGGGACCCGCAGCTCGCTGGAAATGTGTGTCCTCCAGGGGGCGCTGTTGTCACTGTTAAAACGCCGACATTAGGCATCCTCTGTGGGAACGCAGTGAGATTACATGGCCGCCTGTCCCCCTCAGGGCTGTGCCCAAGTTCATGAAGAGGAGCCGCGCGCGGGAGCAGCGTGGCCATGGCGTGTTCAACGTGCCGCTGCAGACCAACATGTGCCGCACGGGACAGCCCCTCCCCCTGGGCATCCAGCAGGCCATGCGCTACCTGCGCAGTCAGTGCCTTGACCAGGTGAGACCCGCCGCCGGCACCTTCCGGCCCCGCTGCCTCCTGGTTCCACCCCCACCACACATTGGCCGACTCCCACTTGATGCCCTCTGTCGCCCCCTATAGGTGGGCCTGTTTAGGAAGTCTGGCGTGAAGTCGCGCATTCAGGCACTGAGGCAGATGAACGAGGCGAGCCCCGACGGGGTGAACTACGAGGGCCAGTCTGCCTACGACGTGGCCGACATGCTGAAGCAGTACTTCCGGGACCTTCCGGAGCCCTTGTTAACCAGCAAGCTCTCTGAGACCTTCCTGCAGATCTACCAGTGTGAGTCTGTGTCGCCCTGGCGCCTGTGGGGTTGGGGGGGGGGGCGTGGTGCCGGGCAGGAAATGCCAGTCCCCCGACGTGGCGGCTCGTGTTCAGTCACTAGTTTGTTTTTCCTTCCTTTTCGCAAAAGCCACGCATTCCTGTTTGGTGCTTCACACTGCCGGGCGGGCCTCACCGTGACGTCCTAACGCACCCCCCCCGCCCTCCCCCCCCCAGGCGTCCCCAAGGAGCAGCAGCTGCAGGCCTCCAGGGCCGCCATTCTGCTGCTCCCCGACGAGAATCGCCAGACGCTGGAGGCGCTGCTCTGCTTCCTCAGCGATGTGGCGGCTGCCGCCACCCACAACCAGATGACGTGCACCAACCTGGCCGTGTGCCTGGCGCCGTCGCTCTTCCACCTCAGCGCCTCGCGGCGGGACAACTCCTCCCCCAGGTACGGGCCCCTCCCCCTGCATTAGTCCGATTCCCAGTGCCCCCTTGTGGCCTTGATGTGTCCCTGGCACTCAGACCTCTCCTGATCAAATCTGCTGTATTTTGCTGCCCCAGAGTGTGGCACCATTACGCCAGAGGGGGGGTAATTGGCAGGAACCTCCACCCTGGGTGGAGGAAGCCTGGCACCAGCACGCGGGATCTGCTCCAGCACCTGGGCAGCTTTGCCGTGTGTCGAGCCCCGACGCGGCCCGGTCCGCCTGGCGTTGTCATGACTGATCGTGTCGGGTCCCCGCAGAGTGATGCACCGCAAACAGAACCTGGGCAAGCCAGACCAGAGGGACCTGAAGGAGAACCAGGCAGCCACACGGGGCCTGGCCCACATGATCTCAGAGTGCCGGAGGCTCTTCCAGGTGTGTGTGCTTGCCTGGGAAGTGGGGGGGGGTCTCGAGAACAATATGGATACTCACAGCACACGGGAAGCCAGCGTGGAACGTCAGTCCAAACGGGGCGGAGGCTCGGCAGTTTCCTGGGTTATTTCATGGCCCTGCCTGCCTAGCCGTTTGCGGCATGTTTCCTGGCACGGTCCCCATGACGAAATCCCATCGCCGGCCTCCCCTGCAGCCAGTAACCGCTCCCTTCTTGAACAAAGAATCGATTCAAGCCAAATTGTCTCATTCTGACCGGCTCAGATGAATCAGCCTGTTCCGTCATTGACATCATGCGCAGTGTTTAAGGGAACTGCCAGCCAAAGTTTCTCTCATTCGGCTATTTTTTTATTTTTTTTTCTAGTTTCTGAGACCAACCAGGTTTTATGACGCTAATGTTTCAGATCCCGGAGGAGACGGGCCTCTGGTGGGACTCGTACAAAGAGCAGGGTCTGCCCCCTGCTGGTCTGGATGACCTGGAAGAAAGTGCGGAGGGCCTGTACCTGCGCGACACCCTGGATGGCCTCCTCAGAGAAGCCAAGGACAAGTTCCGTGGCTACGACAGCTGTTTCACCCCTGAACAGGAGGTTGCACTAGCCAATAGGAAGGTGCGTCTCGGCGCATTCGGCGTTTCCTCTCGGCCTGGTTCCCTCCCTTTCCCACACTTCCTTACAGGACCCTCCACCCTCCTCCTCCTAGATCCGGCCGGGAACACTTTGTGTCCCAGTTCCGGAACGGACCGGCATTGGTCCGTCAATGTCTTTGCACAATCCCGGACCAGCGTCCTGTTTATATAGGAGCTTCCAGCTTGCTCTTTTATGGAAATGGCTCCTTCACCCCGACACTGACCACCCCATCCGGACCCCCAGGTCCAGGACGACTTCCCCCTGCGGCTGTGGAAGGCGAGCGCGGAGCTGCCAGCCGCACCCGGGGAGGTGCTGACCCGGCTGTTGCGGGAGCGTCATCTCTGGGACGAGGACCTCCTGGAGAGCCGGGTTCTGGAGACGCTGGACTCCCGGAGCGAGCTCTACCAGTACGTGCAGGACAGCATGGCGCCGCGGCCCCCCCGCGATCACGTGGTGCTGAGGTAAGCAGACGCCAGGGCGCCACAATATGCCGTAAAATGACGCCCGGTCGACTGGGGACCAGGAGCTGCTGTACTGGTGAAGCTGCTTTTAACAGGCAGCTGGTCACATGCCCCATGTGTATGTCTCACATGAAATAGGACGTGGGCGACGGACCTCCCGAGGGGTGCCTGCGCGCTGGCGTGTACCTCTGTTGACCAGCCGGGGGCGCCAGTGAGGGGCGTGCGGGCTAACGTGCTGGTGTCTCGCTACTTCATGGAGCCCTCTGGGCCCGGTCGAACCCGGCTCACCTACCTGAGCAGGATGGACTGCAGGTGAGAGAGGACTGGGGGGCCCCGTTATGCCTGGCGCTGTCTTTCTGCTTCTTTCTGGGAGCTGTAGTGACGATCTCATGTTGTTCCCTCCTTCCCCTCTAGGGGGCACTTTCCTGAGTGGTACAACAAAGTGTTCGGACAGCGCTGTGCCTCAGAAGTAGCACGGATCCGGGAGTCCTTCGGCGGGGGCCTGGACAAATAGCCACAGCAAGGGACCCCGACTGGCTACGACCATGGCGTCCTTTTTGTGTGTGTGTGGGGGGGGGGGGGACAGTGCCGCTTCTGAGAAGCAAGGGGATGAGTGAGGACTGGGGGGTGTCTGTGCGCCGTGGTGCTGAGGAGGGAGGGATGGAGGATGAGAGTCTGAGGAGGTGGAGAAACAGGAGGGCACGCTGCCGGAGGAGGAGGAGGGCGGGTCGGATTGTTCGGTAGACGGGAGGCGAGTGAGGTGGAGGCGTGTGGAGACAGATCTGCGGGGTCCGAGGTGGCCCGTTGGGCACTGTGGGCGGGGCTTTCAAAGTGTGCCACAGAGCTGCCACAGCCCGGGTGGCTGGACGAGGGCCGCACGCGTGCCTGCTGACTGAAGGGTGCTCGGAGGCGGAGACTAATGTACAAAGAGGATAAAAGTATTTAAATGTAAGGAAGGGCTCCTTTTATAAAGGAGGGATTTCTACAGGTTTTACTGTAAACGTGGATGTGTGCTTATGCAGCGTTCCGGATCGTCTCGTAGCCTGGGTCACTTAACATGAAGTACACCCCAACCCCCCCCCCCCCTCGTGAGAGATGCTGCTCACTTAAACACAACTAATCTGTGCTGTCTAACATTTGTACTGAACCAGAATCTCCATGCATGACAGTAATTAATTTAAGATGTATTTACTTGTATTTATACCTCATTTTTTTGTACTTTTACCATTGTAAATGTTATTCTAAAGATGAAAATGATCTTTTTTTTCTGTGACCAGTTATCAGTATGAAATGCACTATTAAAGCAAATAAATCTAAGCGTATATGTGGCTGTCTCAGTGCTCATCTAAACATGGCTCTGTGTCCCTGGTTCTCTTTAAAAAAAAAAGAAAAAAAAACCAGCAAACTTTGAACATATTCTATCCCACTTTAAGACTATTCTGTGATTATTGATTCAGATGGGGAAATTCTCTTCTCACCTCCCTGTCCACAAGAGCAAGCTTGGCCATGAAGGGCAACCTTATGCAGCACCCAGGGAGCTGGGAGTTAAAGGCCTTGCTCAAGGACCCACAGCTATGCAAAGGCTGGGTTTGAATCTCAGGCACAGGGATTAACCCACTGAGCCATATACTCCACCTAGGCCCCAAAGGCCTAAACCATCATCTTTCTCATCATCATCAGCGGGCAATAGGTTTTTAAGAGATATAACCATCACCAGCAAGAACTGCAGCGGACAAGTTTCCGCTACATTTGGAAAACTGTCCAACGCTGCCCCCTGCTGGTTAGGGGAGCAACTGCCTGACTATGTAGTCGGGCCTAGGGGTCTAAGGTGCTGCGTTTTACTCGCAGTCCCCCCCGTTCGCCGTGGGTTTGAATCCCACCTGTGGCCCTCCCTGTCACCTTCCTCAAGCACTGTACTGAAGCAGTGGACATTCACGCAGGCGTGGCGCCCAAAGCATAATTTCCGAAAGATTACTTGCCACGCAGTTCGCAATCCCGACTAAATTGTAACATTTTCGAACAAATTTTTATGATTGGATCCTTGTCACATGACAAGGACAGTCTTCTGACTGCAGAAAACTTGAAACAATTTCTTGCCTCGACAGTTTTATGCACAAGCATATTCATACAAGCACATTTATGAATTTTGGATTTTTTTAATTTACTTTCCGAACGTGCTATTGAAATTGCTAGCAAATTGGTTTTGCGATGATGTTTTATGGTAGTGCTTCCACTGAATGACAAACAGGACATGTTAAATAGATGTGGACCTGTCATGTACATTTATGATGCACAATTATTTAGAACCAGAACACTCAACCAGTTGGTGCAGTAGAAGAAAATAACAGAATTGTCTTTTTAAGTAAGTACTGTGTGATTGCCAAATTCATACCGTTGTAAAATGTAAGAAAATGTTGAAGTAATCCAAAGCATTTAGAATGCGTTACTCACATTGAGTAATCTAACGGAATAGGTTACAAATGACATTTTA
>JAODKL010000051.1:11223338-11243338 GCA_026780765.1 Petrocephalus schoutedeni
TGCGCCTGCGTGTCCCTCTGCGCCTGCGTGTCCCTCTGCGTCTGCGTGTCCCTCTGTGTCTGCGAGCCCCGCCGTGCCTGCGAGTCCCGTTGCGAGTCGCTCTGCTAAGCAGCTTGCCTTTCTCTCCATGTCCTCCTGCTCCTCAGCTGGACTTCTCACCCCCTCGTGCAGAAGAACAGGAGGGTGGTTCTGGCCTCCTTCCTACTGCTTATCATCGGAGTGGGTAAGTGTCTCCGTATCGATGTCACCGTCACGTCAGCCAGGTATTGTCACCATCTGCCTGCGTGTGGATGTATGACCGTGTGCTTAAACATCTCGTGTGAACTGCAAAGTCGGGCTTACGGTTCTGACTCTGTGCCCCTGCCCCCCAGCCCTCATTTTCACAGGCATTGTCATCCAGCTGAACCCAGATGCAGGTGAGCTCGCACTCTTATATCCCAGAGTGCTGACTTCTCATTTCTGTAGGAGTGGCTGCTCCCTGACCTTTAACCTTTCCAATTTTGCACAGGTGTCTCCAGTGCCATCTTTTTTGTGCCTGGCTTTCTGCTGTTTATTCCAGGGGGTATGTCGTTTTTACTTTTTTACTTTACTGTTTTCCAATGTCGGTGTGCTTTCTAAGCGGTGTTCCACTTGAAAACAAATGTCCAGTTAATTAAAACTGGTTAATTAGCAGTAGACAGTCAGGTTTGAAAAAATGATTCTGTTTTGTTAGACTTTTCGTGGTTTTGTGTTGTGGTTCTGCGGTGACGGCGTGGCTCTTCTGCCCATGCTCAGTGTACCATGTGATCTACATCACCTGTGCGCTGCGAGGACGCCGAGGCTTCAGATTCTTCTACCTGCCATATTTCGAGAAGTGACCTGTCCTGCTCACTCCTGAGGCTGCAGCGAGAGGATGAATTTTGGGCTGTGTTCTGTTATTTAATTTTACCTTTACTGCATTTCCCTGCTTCTAAGTTCTGACCACTACTAACTCCTGACCACTGATACTGGTGAACTTCCAGACTTGATTGTGTAAAAAGAGGACTTTACTTTAGTTTTGTTCCATGTGACTTAATTAACTGTGACACTACAATAAACCTGTTTATATATAAAAGTTACAGTACAGTACTCAGACACACCCACCTCACACGCCAGCATCTGTCCAAAAATGTTCACATTTTTATATATTCGCATATTTTTCTCATTGCAGGAGGATCCCTTACGACGGGCTGAGATGTTATTTATAAGAATAGTATCTTAATGTGGTCATATTTAAGGTGATACAGCAGCACTCAGCTGTGGCTGGCAAATGATGTGCACCCCCCTCCCACAATGTGTAACTGAGTCATTCGAACCCAAGCCTTATGGAAGGGGACATGTTCATCCCTTAGGCCAGAGGTGACCAATCTTATCCAGGAAGGGCTGTTGTGGGGGTAGGTTATCACTGCAACTCCCTAATTAGGTTACCAATTAAACGACTGATTGGCCGAAGAGTCGTCACACCTGGGTTAGAACAGCTGACCTAGAGAGTATCCTAAAAAACTGCATACACACCAGCCTTTTGCAGGTAAGATTGCCCACCCCTGCCTTAAGCAAAACATGGCTGTAGCCGGCAGGCATGTATGAATTTGGTTTGAAATGAAATCCATTGAAAAGTAACATTTATTTTGGATGTAAGTGTACCCCCAGGGTCTATGTCATTATAAATCCTCACTGAAATGATACCACTGGGATAAGAGAATCTTATTTTGAAGTTATCAATAGAATTTTTTAGCTGACAAAATTGAGCAAAAAGTGTAATTTTCTGAGATGGTGTGTGAGTGTACCCTGCATTGGGGTTGGTACCTCATTTTGGGATGTTTCCTGCCTTGCACCCGTTGCCGGGACAGGCTCCGGACCCCTGTGAGTCTGCATAGGACAAGTGTGTACGGAAAATGGATAGATGGGAACAGTAAGGGCAGCCTTGCGGTGAATGCAGCGAGCCCTGATCAGCATTCCTCATAATTGAGTGAGGGGAGGCGTGACCCACTCACCAACACTGTCACCTGTCAGCTGCCATTGCAGGTGCCTTCATTAAGGGAGGTAACAAGAATGGTGTCACTGAAGGCTAAATGTCTGAGAGGGGAGACGAAGACGTACAGGGCTTCAAGGCCACCTGCCTGACCAAAATTAGGCAGGGTAATGTTTAGTGTTTGGATTAAGTCTTCAGGCCTCCGTAAGGACAAGCAGTGATTACACAGGTCTATAAAAATAAAAAAATTCAGGTGCCAAGGTTTTTTTGGATGGATTTAGGGTATTTCGAGGGTGCTGAATTAAAAAAATCCTGTTACTTTTGCTGCATTGGTTCTAGTTTTTGAGATAATGGACATACATGACAACAATGTATTCCCCCAATGCGACTTGTGTGTGATAACAAATGCAATAGCTTTTCGTCTGTCTTTTGACTCTTTAATAGTGTCTTAGGTAATGAAATATCCCATGTAATCATTTTGTATTTCAATTTGTAGGCCTAAAATACTATAAAAGTGACAATTAATTAGCTATTAAATATCTGAGAAACTAGAAGCAATCTGGCAAGACTGTAGTCTTAATCAGCACTATAAACTTAACATAAAACCGTTCAGACATCGTCAGCACCAAAATCACTGTATGCCAGTGTTATCAGCATGGGGATTCATTCGTTCAGGGATATCACCCAAGTGAGGGGTACAGAAAAGATGCGTCTTAATAGAGGTTTGTAGGATTAAGGCACATATGTAGGTACGGAGGCATGCATAGTGAGCACTGGAAGTTAATAGGCAAGCTACACAAAAACTTTATGGTTAAGTCTTGAAACTGTATGGTAAATTAAAAATAAAAACAGAAAATATGACTACAAAGTGCAAACATTTAGTGTATAGTGACTTGAGTAGCAGCCACAGTCGCTTGAATACAGCATTTTAGTGCGTGTTAAGCAAGCAGCCACGAGTTTTGCAACGTGTTTTTTCAAAGCACGACGGATTTAAGTAACAGGCCAAGCCGAATCTAGCCCTCTACGAAAGTATCCGATCTTCGTACGAACATTCTCGATTGTTCCCCGATCTCTACCGATCTTTTTCGATCGTCTCCGAACCTTCCCGAGTGTATTACAATCAGTGAGAACAGGGATGGAGGAAGTCGCTCTAAACCTGAACCAGCTAGGAATCCAAAAACGAGTCATTAGTCCTGGTAAAGGGGACTTGTCTGCATTTCCTGATGGAACCAAGGTAGGAGAGCCGCCCTTAAGTAAAGAGCGCCGCTGCAAGGCTACGGGGAAGAGACTTTTTTTAACTGACTATAGCCGTAAAGGCAGGGCGTCAGATATCGAGGTGCAGCTTCCTGTCGCGTTTTTATCGCTTTCGAATTTCAAAAATCAGACTTTAGCGGGCAGTATTTGTTGGTCGCATTGCACCAATATACTATTTTTAATTTTATCTTTTCGTTAATTCAGGTTATACGCATCATTTAATTCTACTCCTAAAAAGATGGCGGTACCAATCCTGGTCCATGTTTTTCTCCCTTATGATTGGCGAGAGCCATCATTTTGTGTAGCTATTGGTTTATGAATACGTCAGTTAAAACCTAGTTTTACGTCGTACCTTGCTGCATGCTCATTGGTGCGCGGCGATGTCAGTCAATGTCAGTATAGCTCTGTGATTGGATGCTCCAGTAGACTGGCACTACAGTAGCCATTCAGCGTACACTGTAAGATGGATGTAAACTTCCGGTGTGGGTCTTGCATCCGAGCGACATTCTTATTCCCAACCTCCAATATACATTAGATTTTTTATTGGGGGTAGGGGGTATTTTTGTGTAAATAACTTGGGGTATATGGTTGTAATGTTGCTATATTTTTGTTGTTTGCTGTCATGTCTAGTTAATAACTGACGAATGATAATAATTGACGTAGTCGCAGCAGTGTTTCTTATTAGCCGTCGTAAATCGACGGCTTGTTAGGCAAACCTCGTTTTCCTGAAAATATTTCGGTTATATAAGAGTGCAGCTTTTCTGACTTGGAGGCATAGCAGTTACGAACGAGCTCATGAAAGAGTGATCACCCCCCCGTCGCCATGTCGTGTTACCATGACAACGATGACCATACTGAAAGGAGAAATCAACAAGTGGACACGCTTCCCCCTTCACCTTCGTCTCCCATGTGGCACACTTACCCTGCAGGTTGTGTTCCACTATCGCACCAGTCTGTGCGATGGCAAAGTCCTGGATGACTCGAGGACGATGGCTGGCTGCAGCAAACCCATGGAGCTCATTCTGGGGAAGAAGTTCAAGCTGCCTGTGTGGGAGACTGTGGTGCCCAGCATGAGGGAGGGCGAGGTTGCCCAGTTCACCTGTGACACTAAGGTGTGTGCCTGTCTTGGTGAGCGTTCTGTTTGCTTTGACTGTTTGGCCCTGGTGACTCTGGCACCCCAACCTTCCCTGCAGCACACGGTCATGTACCCACTGGTGTCCCAGTCCCTGAGAAACATCAGCATGGGTAAGGACCCCATGGAGTGGCAGAGGCACTGCTGTGGCATTGCCCAGATCCACTCCCATCATTCTCTGGGGCACGAGGACCTGGACCATCTTCAGGCGAACCCGCAGCCGCTGGTCTTCACTCTGGAGCTGCTGCAGGTGAGGGAGGCTGGCTCATCAGTACAGCCCTTGAACTGAAGGTTTCCTTTTTTTGAGCCTGGAAGATTAAATCTACGCAGAACAGCAAACACTGTCTTATGGCTGCTGTCCTTTTCACCTCCCATCTCCCCCCTGCCCTAGGTCCTGCCACCTGGGTCGTTCCAGTTGGACACCTGGGCCATGACGGACGAGGAGAAGCTAGAGGCAGTGCCCCTGATTCACGAGCAGGGCAACGTGCTCTTCAAACGGGGGGAGACCGCAGCAGCTGCTGAGAAGTACCACAATGCCATCGCCTGCCTGAAGAACATGCAGATGAAGGCAAGTCAGGGGGGGCTGCCATTTAATGCTGTTAACTGCCAGCTGCGCTGTTACCAGGGGCGGGCTCTGGCATCGCCGGAGGCGGGCCACAACACTGAAATGAACAGGCATGTCTCACCAAGCCCTGGGCTTTGGAGCTATATTTCTCTGCTTGTTTCATGTGAGATAATAAAAAAGAATTGCTGTTGTTTGCCACCTCTCATCCAATAAGGAGCGACCAGGGGACGACAGCTGGATCCGATTGGACCATATGATCACACCGCTCCTCCTTAACTACTGCCAGTGCAAGCTGATGCTTGGGCAGTATTACGAGGTTCTGGACCATTGTTCATCTATACTGTTTAAATACGAGGGTGAGTTTATTGCTATTGACTAACCTGTATTGGTGTTAGAGCAGAGGCTGAGCTTGTCCTCTGATTGGCTGGTCGATTTTGACTTTTGTGCAGTGTGGTGCATTGTGTCAGATGTGTTTAGAGCATGGACCCTGGCATTTTCTCGCGATTGGTCAGGCACTCGGACATTGGGGGGTGGAGCCTTATGCCCTTGTCCCACCTCCTCCTTCCACAGACAACGTGAAGGCCTATTACAAGCGGGGAAAGGCGCATGCGGCGGTGTGGAACGAGCAGCAGGCACGTGCCGATTTCGCCAAGGTGGTGGAGCTGGACCCCTTGCTGGCGCCCTCTGTGGGCCGGGAGCTGCGACTGTTGGAGGAACGCCTGAAGGAGAAGCAGAAGGAGGAGAAGAAACGCTACAAGAGCCTTTTCAGCTACGGCGACCCCTCGTCCAGCTCGGCCACAGCCACCAGCGTGAGTGTGTCTCCCCCTATAGGCCACCTCCTGCAGGTGCAAGTGAGCGAGCAGTGTGAATTTGTCTCTCTCCCAACGGCAGCTCGGGTGGGATGTATCTGCTCCCCTCATGTCTTTGGGACACCGCCGCGCTCGTCGCCGTTAACATCCTCCTGGTGCTCTCCTCTGTTTCAGGGCTGAGAGAGGACGGGAGGGGTGCGAGGAACGGGAGCAGAAGCAGTCCAGAGAACACAGCACTCTCTTAAAGGTGCCAGGAGCAACACCCTGACTTTAAAGTGACCTGAGAAAGCTGACTAGGGCACCTTTAGATTAATAAAAACAGCAACAGCAACAACAACAACAACAACAACAAAGCCAAAATGGGGGCCTTTGTGAATCTCCCTTAGCTGTTCTGGACACATTATTGTATCTGTCTCACTGTAATATAATATGTAATATCAGTCTGTGTTTTTTTTTTCTATTCCTAATCATCCTGTATACTTAAGCATTCTGCTTCTCTTCCCAGTCTCTAATTCCTGATGAGTATTTGCAGTTTGTTCTGACTGAATTACAGGCCAGTTCTTTATCACATGCCCTGTTCACATGTCATTCTCTCCAAAGTGGCTGCTTGTGATCCAATTGGTCGGGTTGAAGTGTAGGGCGAGGCTTCTGCAGCCACACATGCTACCTCTACACACTGAGCCCACCTTCTCTTCCTGTCCTACCGCCATTAAGGCTGATTTATACTTCTGCGTAGAATCCATGCTGTAGGTTACAGCTGCCTATGACGTAGATTCTACGCAGAAGTATAAATCAGCCTTTATTTCTGCATGTGTGTGTTTGTACCCCTTGTCGGTTTTTCTAAAACCCCGTGTAGCCTCTTAATGTTTGGCGGATTGCTTACCAGCAAGTTTCCCCACAATGCCTGTGTTGTTACCACAAGAAGCCAAATAAAAATGCAGAATAAAGTTTACCACCCGACACCTGTTCTTTGCAACACACCCACGCGTGAAATAGACATACCACAACTTTTTCACTGAAAAACAATTTATTGGATCACGCTAACTGGCAAAAAAAAAATTACAAAAAGCAGCGATCTGTTGATTGTACTGGTGGGGTCAGGGGGGTCGGAGGGGGGCTGGGGTTATGTGCGAGCGCTTCTCTCCGTCTCAGCCAGACACTCCCTGACGAGCGCACGGGCGTGGATGATACCTGCGTACAGGGAGCGGGGGGGGAAGGCTGAGTGGACAGAGGTCGGAAGAGACTGAACAGTACTACAGAATAACACTGAACTGTGAGCTGAAGCTAAGCAGGTTTGGGCCTGGCCAGTGCCTGGATGGGAGACCAAGGGGAGGGATCGGTGTGGATCCCAGTGCAGTGACAGGGACACTGCTGTAATAGGGCTGTCCCTCGGATGAGATGTAAAGCTGAGGTCATAAATGATCCCTGGGCATCTTTCGAAAGAGTAGGGGCGGTCCCCCAGTGTCCAGACTGAAAATGCCCACTATGGCCTCCCATTCAACATCCTATCTCGGCTGCTGTCGCGTCATCCAGGCAGGTGGATGGAGCTGTCAGAGTGGCTCATTGGGTGTGTAACATTCATTCAATGCAGAGAAAAATAAATAAATAAAGTCAGGGAACAGGTGGATGCTACACAATGGTGATTCCCCATTGTGTCTATATGGCACATTCATTCAAGATTAATACAGTAAAAAGGCCCATGTACATCTATACTGTATTAACTGAGTGTAGCGTTAATATACAGTGGTGTTCAGTTACTATACCGAGCGTTTTAATACAATATAGATGTACATTTACAGGACTTGGCAGACGCCATTAGCCAGAGCAACTTGAATGAGTGCTTTAAGAAGCGCAGTACCTCTTTTTAGCCTCTCCATGGCGCTCTTGCTGCCGGCGTAGGTGGGCCGGATCTCGCGGCTCATCTCCTCGATGACGGACAGCAGCTCGCTGTAGGTGGAGCCCTGGGACACTTTCACGGGCTTAGAGGAAGACGAGAGAGTGAGGCAGGGGTGCGGCCCACCGCAGTCCATATCTCACCGGATAACAACACTGGTGCTGATGCTGTAAAATATGCCCTGTTAAATCACTTTAAAGTTCTGTTACTGAGCTAGTGTCTATCCTGGTGAGTTCTCTCACTTGACTGGCACGATACCCTGCATGTGCTGTCTGGGATACCCCCTCGTATGCTGCCTCCGCCCATCATCCCAGCAGGCAAATTAAGAGGCTCTGCTGGGGCTGCATGCTGGGGTCAGCCCTCACACATGGCACATGAAAACCAGCCCTCTTATTCTCAGTGGCAACCTTAACAGTGCAACAAATCACCCAGGACAGAAGATGGCCTCAGGGAAGATGGGGCACTATTTGTATATATATACACATTTATACAGTGTATATATAGATATGAGACTAACTGCTGAAGGCAGTATTGCTAAATAAACACTGTAGTAAAAAAAAAAAAACGTGCAAGGCCAGTAAGGGGCTCCTATGCAGTACTTTACCTGAACAAAGCCCATAGAGGGGGGGCCGAAATCACTGAAGATGGGTCTGAAGGTGGATGAAGATGGCAGAGATGGAGATGGGACACTGGAACCTAGGAGGAGCAAGACGGTGAGGGCACATCCCAGGGACTGAGGCAGCGCGCTAATGCAGTACAGTGCGGATACAGTGCCCGGACTCTCCTGTACATCTACACCGGACCGGGAACGGAAGCTTAATACGGTCCAGTTTAATAATGTAAATGCACAGTGACCTTCTAGCCAGGACCATGCACCGGAAACGGCCCCCAGCGCGCAGAAACGGGGCCAGCTGGCCACACGCCTCCCCCGATCCTTCCATCTAGCCTGCGTCCCCACCGCCGATGTCCATCCCTGCGGCTTCCTTTTATCCGCCACCCTAATTCTGGGCTCCCTTGCTCCCGGAAAGCGCCTCCATGACCCGACGCCGGCCGCCGGCCGCCGCACGCAAACACTGACCGGGCGGGGTGTGGTTCGAGCCGCTGGGAGCGGGCGCGATCGGCTTGTAACTCATGCTGGAAGCCCTCGCTGACCAGACGGTGCTCCGACGCCGTGTGCTGCCGGCTCCTCAGCCGCTCGTCCCGGCGCGATCCCCGGTTTGCTCCGCGGCGATGAAGGCACCTGTCCTCGATGCGAGAGCGGCTTCCGGGTGACCGGCGGTGACCCCGGCTGGTAACAATATAACGATGCCGACTAATGTGGCACTGGCCCGGCGCAAAGCGGCTCCGCCCGCTGTATCCGCCAGCGGTTCAGTCTAAGAGTCGCAACATGCGAGATGCAAAATGCAAAAATAAAAGTGTCTTGGCTGCCCGGCTCGCCGAGCGGCGGCGGATCCTCACTCCCGGGGTTCAGTGCGCGGCGGCGGGGAGGCGTGGTCTGCCTTTCTGCCTTAAACGTATACAGCCCCCCCCCCAAAAAAGTTTCCCAAGTAGGTATTTCCTTATGTAAACACGCAATCGGCTCTTTATACGTTTTGTTATTATTCGTTCCTGGGCGAAAATGGACCGAAGCGGAGAGAAAGGCGGACTGGCATCGGCGGGGCAGCGTGCAGTCCAGCCGCAGATTGCCCGGGTTCGGCTCCGGGGGGAATTTGAAGTATTGGAGCCGGTTTGCAAAATGCACCCTAGGGGGTGTAAAAAGGGCGTTAAAAAAAAAAACGAAAAGAGAAGCGCTGACCCCGACGTGATTTGAACACGCAACCTTCTGATCTGGAGTCAGACGCGCTACCGTTGCGCCACGAGGTCCGAGGCGAAGCCCGCTTCCGCCGCCTTTCATAGCCGATCCTCCGGGGATAAGACCTCCATTAATAGGGGGACGAGGTTTCCGTTCTGCTGAACAAACATCTCTGTTTACGCATTTATGTACAAGCATATTTAGTCTGCGTCACGGGAGTGTCGTGCTTTAAATACCCCTGTAAGACTATACGCGCATAGAGTCCCCGTGCGGCTTACTTCAGACAGTAAACAGACTCACTAGTAATTATAAATAATGCCCCTTTTCCATGGGTGGATCGGGGCCGTGACGGTGGCTGTGGCATATTAACAGCGCCTGCGCAGCTCTGCGCGTAAGCGGGCGCTCTCTGTGCGCCTGTCCCTGTCCCTGCAGCCCAGGGTGCGCTCGGGTAGCGCCCCTCTACGGGGAACCATTACACGGTGCAGTTGGCAGTGGCTGTCAGTCCCTCCTGCCCGGCTTTGTCTGGGAGGGGGGAAGGGGGTCCTCGCACACACACACACACACAGTTTGTCTGGGAGGGGGGAAGGGGGTCCTCGCACACACACACACAGTTTGTCTGGGAGGGGAGAAGGGGGTCCTCGCACACACACACACACACACACACACACACAGAGTTCTCCATACACTAGCTCGCAAAGCTAATGTCCTTTAGTGCCCATTGTGCCCATGTTTGATTTCCCCCATCATCATTGTGGGCTTTGCTCGTCAAATCGGCCGCTCAGCACACACATTTCTGCTTTCTGTCCCGCCAGCCTTTGTCCCCTCCGTTGCGGCCCTCTTATTCCGAAGCCACAGAAGGTACTAGCAGCAAGGGTGGGAGAAATTAACGCAGGCATCTCACAGTCTGAAGTCAATACCGGCCTGCTCGTTCTATATTTATATATGGAGTCGCCCATTTCAACATGCCAGGCCTGGCTATCACTCACTCACGGATGCCTGTGTGATTTACATGTTAAGGGGGAGGCATGATAAATATTTAACATATTTCAGACCCATTACATCACAGAAATCCTCATACCGGAACATTCCAGCAACTATTAATAATAAAAGTGTCACAGTGGCCCCTCATTCGTAGTGCCCTTTGATGTACGGATGGAATGACGCGTATACTTTCATACATGCCTGGCCCACAACGGGTGCCTCCAGTGTACACGGCGGGAGGGCAAGGCCAGGGGGCATGACCCCCAGAGAGCACCTCTCACTCGGCAGGTTACGTTAATGAGAGGAGGCAGGAGACAGCCTGGACCTCTGCAGTCACACACAGATGTGTGCTTCTGCGGTCTGGCCGCCTTACGCCCCGCGAGTGTTGCTCGGCTGTGCCACTCACCGCTTGCATGATTTTTATTATTTTGACGGGATCATCACAGAAACGGGTTGGCATCAGCTCTGCCGGCATGACCCCAGCAACAGGCTGAGCTCCCTCCACCTTGCCAGCATCACTCACCTACTGCCCGGCGCAGGAGAGCAAGATGGCCGCCCAGTGCCCTCCGCACTGCCCCCTGCAGGCCAGAGTCAGCTTACACCCCCGCCGTGAGGGCGCTACGCTCCCATCCTTTGTGCCACTTCCGCGGGCTTCTTTAAAACCGAAGAGTCCGGTGCTCTCCTCTCGTCACGCTCGAGTGCGAAAAACAAACTAGCATCGCCTGGCGGGTTTTTTGCCGTATTGACCAGCAAACAGTCCTGCAAACGTGAGGATTCCGCATTTTTACGTTTGTGAGTTACGCAGCTTCCAATAGCGAAGTAAACTTAGTGCAATGGCTTTTTGAAAATAACACAGCCAGAATAAAAATCTAACTTTATTTTCATACAGTTTTTTTTTTTTTTTTTTAAAAAGCCGTTTTACAAATGTTCTGCAGGATTACCTTCAATGACTATTTACACGCAAAATGTACAACAAAGGGGAAATATTAACAACCAAGACAAGATTTCCATTATAATATATATATATATTTTTACAAAACTAATGAGAACCATATGGGGGGTGTCAAATGGTGGATGTGTGTTTTTTTTTTTTAAACAATTCAAGCATCCTGACCCCCCCCCTCTTTTCAGTGGGACAAACGGCACCTGGTTCCCGGATAATTCCCTGGATTACAGTGTAGCCCTCAGGTCATCAGTACAGCGCACGCCTGATAGGAGTGATGAGGTCATTGAAAAATAAAAACACTTCCATTAGAATTTTTTAATTTAATTCTACCGTATTATTTAAAGAAACAAAGATTTAGTCACAAACGTGTCCTACTTTTATCTGTGATGTCTATACCCTGGTCACTTTTTTCTTAAAAAAAAAATAAATAAATAATAAAAAAAGGCCTTTCTGGTTTGGGTGCCAGTTATGAGACAGTGGAATGTACCACAATGGAACCCCCTCCTCAAAGTCACCACGACAACCCCTTTCCAGACAGGGATGTAAAGGAAAATCGGGAATGAGATTGGGACGGGTTGGTATGGGGGCTGGGGGGGGTTGACGGCGATCAGCCAGTTTAAGGACAACCAGGTAGTCACCCGCCCCCCCCGGCCCGGCCCCCGCTCCCGGAATGCCACACAAGGACTCAGCTGGTGAAACAAACAAAAGAACACAGAGGTAGAACGAGCACCAGCACGCCAGGAGGCCCGGGGGCTGTCGTGGGGCTCCTCAGCCATCCCATCATCTCCCATCGCTGATCCTGGCCAGACCCTCGCAGAGGATTGGACGCTCAGCCTGAACCAGGTCCCGTCACATTCTTCCAGGGTCGTGCACCCTCGTGGCCAGCAGGGGGCACCCTCCTGCCTCAGACGGACACCGCCCCCGCCTGGGCCATGCTCTCCCGCCGGCCCTTCTTCTTCAGCAGCTGGATGCGGTTGTGGCAGTAGAACTTGATGGCCCTCCAGTCCCTGCGGTTGCTGACCAGCAGGGGGCAGTGCTGCAAGCAGCGCTCGCAGTCAGCCTTGGCTGGGACCCGCAGCTCCATGATGTTGCGTGTCAGGTGGGCCTCCACGGCAGCGCGCTCCGCCTCTGACCACGGGCGCTTCAGTACCCCGCGCTTGCCTGCAGGGGGCACCATATGCATCATCACCACTCGCACCTGCCCTCCCTCACGGACACACATATATACCACTAAAGATCTTGCTGTACCCTGGTACACACACACACACACACACACACACACACACACACACACACACACACACCTGTTTACCTGAAGGGGAGACTATAAGCACAGTGTGTGTATACAGTGAAACCACAAAAGGGCGGGGTACCAACGATCACGCCACAGAGGTCCGGAGCGTGTGTGAATCTGACTCCAGCTTTTGGGCACAGAGCCAATCGGGGACCAGCGGACGGCACACACACATACACACGGGTGTGGGGGGGGGGCCTCCACTGCCTGGCCACCCGCTACACATGCAGGCAGTTACAGAAACACATCACAAAGGAAATGCAAACATTACAGAGAACAGACCGTGGCACGCACACGTGCCTCCCGCACACACACACATACACACACACACACACACCTGGCTTGGGCTGGCCGCTGCCCCGCTTTCGGGCTGGGGCGGTGGCTCCGCTGGAGGCAGGGTTACCGCCAGCCTTCTTCTGCCGCGGTGAGCGGCCACTGGCCGCCCCCTTCTTGGCCCCGCCCTCCTTGGCTTTGCCTGGCGTTCGCTCCCCCTCCGAATCCTCTGAGAAGGAGTCTGCCGAGTTTCCTGACATCACTGGGGGAGGGGGAACATTGTGAGGATCTACGAATGGACCCCGCCGGCCCAAGAGCAGTAAGGGGGGGGGGGGCGTTACAGCTTTTAAACACCCCCTGTGATAAAAAATTAAGGCTGTGTGTGTGTGGAATGGAGGCACTGTATAAGCCCCCAAAGTCTGCATTAAGCCCCCCTAAGCCCCGCCCTTGTCCCCCACCACCACTCACCATCCAGCTCCAGGCAGATGTGGTGCAGGCTCATTCCCCGGAACAGGACGCCGTCCCGCTCCCCGCACAGCACCACACGTGCCACGCGTCCCATCAGCCCCGGGTCCTGGCCAATCCCAGCACAGCTCTGCGTCACGTGGTACTCCTTCTGCAAGAAGCTCTCCAACCGGCGGCAGGCGGTCTCTCCGCCCTCGGCGCCCCCGTCCCCCTCAGCCAACAGCAGCAGCTGCGTCAGGATGGCCACCTGGCGCCGCAGCCGCGTCTGGGTCAGCGCCCGGGGGTTGCGGGTCCCGCTGGCGCGCGCCAGGCTGCGCAGCAGGTCGGTGCCCCGCAGAGGCGTGGCCGGCGAGTGGTAGGGCCGCGCGAAGACGTAGGGGTTCTGGGGGTCGACGCCAACGCCAGGCCGGGTCTGCAGAAGCAGCTCCAGGCAGGGCTCGCTGTGGGGGGGCAGGATGAGAGGCTGCACGCGGCCCCGCTTGCCCTGCACACCCGCCCGGGGCAGGTGGGGCAGGACCTGGCGCTCGAAGGGCGACAGTGACGCCTCCAGGGGGGTGAGGGCGGGCGGGGCTCCGGGCGGGGCCGCGGCGGGGCCCTGGGGCCGCACCCGCAGCCGGTACTCCTCCAGGGTGAGCTTGGAGGCCTCGCACTCGCGCCGCCGGTTGTAGAGGATGAGCAGAGCCAGGCTGGAATGGCAGAGCAGCCGCCAGGCCTCGGCCGACTGCGGGGAGCGCGTCAGCGAGATGAAGGCGGAGTGCTGCAGCCGGCGCAGGTACAGCACCAGCGCCGAGAGGGAGGAGAGTAGCGGCAGCATGTGGGGCCGGCCGCTGGCGGGGACAAAAGCCACAGCGTCAGACGGGATTCGCAGAGAAAGTCATTGGGCAAATACCAGAAGGACATCAAGACAAGCCGCGTCTGCTGACCCATGTGGCCCCAGACCTGCCTAAACACGAGGGGCGTGACTCACGGGCGCAGGCGGAGGAGGCTTACCTGGACACGCCCCCTTTCTTCTCCTCCCCAGCACTCTCCTCTTCCCTCCCGTCTGCCCCTTCCTGACTCTCTCTCTCCTTCAGCGCCTCCGCCGGCTGCTCCTCTTTAGGTGGCGCCGCCGCTTCCGTCTCCTCTTCCTTCTCCCGTTTTGCCCGGCGCCCGCCTTTCCTCGGCGGGGTCGAGGGCACGGGGCTCTTCTTCGGCAAGACGCCGGGGGCGGGCCCCTTTCTGGGAGGCGTGGCCGGGCTCCTTCTCGCAGAGATGGAGTGGGCGGGGCTCCTCCGGGGCACGGCCGAGGCTGGGGTTGAGGCCGGGGGGGAGAGCGAGAGGGACACGGGGCCCGGCTGAGGGAAGAGGCAGGGCGGGGCAGGGGTGGGCGGAGCAGAGGTGGGCAAGGCTGGCGGCAAGCAGAGGGCGGAGGCCGCATGGGGGAGACACTGGGCACGCTCCATGGCGGCCCTCACCTCGGGCTGCTGGGCGTGGTGTTTTTCCAGGTGCCGTGCCAGTGAGCGGAAGTGCCGGCCACAGTGCATGCAGTGCTGTCGCTGCCCGGGCCCGCCCACCGCCGCCAAGCCCCGCCCCAAGGCCACACCCACACTGTTGTTCACCATGGCGGCGGGAACTGCCGGTGTGGGCGGTTTGAAGAGGGACCGGGGGCCGGAGCTCTGGGTCCCGGCGCTGAAGGAGAGCGAGCGGACGACGGTCCGCGGCGGCGTCTTCTTCTTCTTAGCTGCAGAGGCGGCCGCCTTGCGCCGCCGGCGCCGTCGGAGCATCCGGCCCCGGTGCTGCTCCTCCGCCCGTGCCGCCTCCTCTTCATCCTCGTCGTCCTCATCCTCATAGTCCTCGCGGTCCGAGTCGCTGGGTTCCGAGTGCGAGAGTGGCGAGGAGGAAGGGGACAGGGACCAGGATGGGGTGAGGTAGTCGGACACGGCCAGGGAGAGAGATACTGGACCAGGCTCTTCCTCCTGTGGACGACAGTGACACGTCCATGTGTCCATGAGAACCAGCACTGTTACTACTTAGGGACAAGTAGCAGCATGATGGAGTACAGGAGGGGGACAGACCAGCCTGATCACACCTCCTGGGCTCCGCCTCCAGCTGTAAAGGTAGTCCCCGGGGACCCCTAGACAGTCCACATTTCTGCTCCCTCCCAGCTCCTAGCAGGAGCAGAAATGTGGACTGTCTGGCAGTGAGATAAGAGCTAGTGGGGAGGTCCTTATAGCAATAAGCTTACTGACTGGTTGGCATTTACAGCCATAGCTTGCTGACCGGATGACCACAAGCACCAACGCCAATATGGAAGTTAGGCGGAAGAGCAGAAAAAGATGTAGTGGAGCAAAAATTGAGCAGATGGCATTTGTGTTACAGAATTACATTTAATGCATCAATTAACACATTTCTGCCAGTGTCTTCATATTCCTGCATCGGAAAATTTGATCGCTAACCAATGCACTTTTATCCGATATCGCCGGTGCCAGATCTTGCCAGCGCAAATTACCAGAATAAAGTTACATGGGTTTTTATTCTGTGGCAAAGATTGATCTGCTGGCCAGATTTAATAAGAATCAAGAACATGCCACTGGTCATATAAGTAAGATATAAATAAAAGGCTGTGCCCCGGTTTGATCGCGATCAATCCCCCCAATAACGAATAACTAACATAATGCCTTATCCCCCATTGTTTCGACGTGCCGGTGTAGTTTCGCACAAAGTTCTGTGTGTTCCAGCAATGACCTTTTTGTGTCTTATCCAGGTCCCAGTTCCTGCTGTGTGGGGTGAGAGCGACACACAAAAGTGTCCAGGAGCTTCAAAAGTCCCCAGTCAAAACAGCCCAGGTTCAGGGACCCAGGGCGGCAGGTGGGTTTTCTCACCTTCTTGATGTTGTTCTCTGGGTCGGAGCTGCACTCGAAGGCACCGGGAGAGATGGCACTATGGAAACCCTGCGGTGACACCAGGACATGATCATCATCATCATCATCACCACCATCATCATTGAAAGTCTCTGCTGCTTGAGCAGTGGGGAGCATGGATGTTACAATCATCAAGGATACCTTGAAGATTCTGAAGGTACCTGTTTCCTAAGCTAAGACAATCTAAATTCCATCTCACTACACTTTAAATTTAACCCATACATCATGACCTCCTTAAGATCATGTAAAGTTCAGTGATAATGAGTAGTAATGAGTACACTTTACGTACCATGGCATTTTCTCCCCATTCTGTCAGACTGTAATCCACCGTAATCTCCTCACCCTTGGAGATGTCTCGGATCGCTATGACGACAAGTCGAACCTGACTCCCGCAATGCACCTCTCTAATTCGGCAGTTTGGAGGAGGTGGGTAAAGCACGGCCCCCCTGGCCCCACTCCCGCCCTCATCCCCCAGCTCTGAAACACTGCAAGAGAGAGAGGGAGAGCACACATCAGCCAGACGGAAACCCAACAAGACACAGATCGGGCAGACGGAAACCCAACAAGACACACATCGGGCAGACGGAAACCCAACAAGACACGCATCGGGCAGACGGAAACCCAACAAGACACGCATCGGGCAGACGGAAACCCAACAAGACACGCATCAGGCAGACGGAAACCCAACAAGACACGCATCAGGCAGACGGAAACCCAACAAGACGCCCATCAGGCAGACGGAAACCCAACAAGACGCCCATCAGGCAGACGGAAACCCAACACGACGCCCATCAGGCAGACGGAAACCCAACAAGACACCCATCAGGCAGACGGAAACCCAACAAGACACCCATCAGGCAGATGTAAACCTAACAGAACATACACAACTCTGAAGGAAACCCTAACCCAAACATAAGAGCATACACCCTATACTAGACCCAGAATGTTTACATCTGTGCACTGTAACCATCTATCCATTCATTTTCCAACCCGCTTCTCCTATCTCGGAAGCTATGGGCACGAGGTGGGGAACAACCCAGAATGGGGGGCCAGCCCATCGTAGGGCACACGCACACACCATTCACTCACACAAGCACACCTAAGGGCAATTTAGGTACTCCAATCAACCTCAGCATGTTTTTGGACTGTGGGGGGAAACCGGAGCACCTTGAGGAAACCCCACAATGGCATGGGGAGAATATGTAAACTCCACACACATGGAACTGGGCAGGATTCGAACCCCGGTCCCAGAGGTGTGAGGCGACGGTGCTAACCACCAGACCACCATGCCGCCCCACACTAACCAATGGCAACATATTTATATCAGTCTTAGACATAGAATGGCACCTACAATCATGCTGTAGTTAACGCACAACATCAGTCTCAAATGCTAAAGAGCAAGTCCAGTCATACACTGGCTATTTGACAGAGCTTACACCCCAACAGAGCCCATCCACACTCAGTGCCAGGGCTGTGGCCTCATACACCTCTGCTGGACGCTTACCACAGCTGGGAGGGGTCTGTGAGGTAGTAAGAGCCTTCAGGTGGGGCCAGCCTGTCCTCCTCCCCCTCCTGGTACTGGCTATCACCTGGAGCAGAATAGCTGAGTGTATCACCTGTGCAGAAGCCATAGACTTCAAGCAGACATGTGTAGACATACCCAGGCAAGGAGCCAGCCATATACGTACCTGGGCAGAAGCTGTGCTCTGACATACTCTCCTCCTCATCCTCAGTGACGAAGACTCGGTCGCACACCTTCACCGGCGTCCCCTTCCTCTTCCGGCCACAGACTCTCCTGCGTGCCAACAAGTCCTACTTAATGATCGGTTAACCAGTCACATAGTTCCCAAACGAGCCCCGTCACCGACACTGACCTCTCCATCACCACGGCACAGTCGGTGGTCAACTAACACGACTCAACCGCAACGTAATGGAGCGCGAGCCACTGGGCTACCTGCACCGTGACAGAAATAAGTGTCCCAGACCTTCGGACATCATTCTGTTACAGGACAGGAATCACCAGAAGAACAGGAGTTCATGATGTTTAAAAAAACCACCATAGGCCCCCAGTGATCTGTTCAGCAGCGAATGAGGCTCCTGCGTGCAAGAAGTCGGGCCTCAGCTCTAGTCTGTTCCTTAGCACGAAGGTGCCCATTGTGGGTCTCTTCCTTTTTTCACTGGCCACCACACATCAGTCTTTGGTTTCAGCTTCCTATTCTAACATTATGCCCACATCTTGCACTTAAACACATTATACTCTGTATTCGGTTTGCTCTACTGAAGCGAAGGCACATGTCTCTGGTCCAATTAAAATCCAAATCACTTTATTCAGACGGCTATGTAACATCAACAAAGCGACCCACGAGCTGGTGAAAGCCTGCTGAGAATAAGTAGGTTAACTTGCTGGAGGAAGGATCAGCACACGAGCTGGTCGATGTTTTGAATGTCTGTTGAACATCTACAGACACACTGATAAGAGAGTCAGTTGACACTAAATGTGGGTTTTACCTCTAGCTAACTGTACAAATCCACAGCAGACACCAGCCAGCTTTGGTGAGAAAAGCTGTGGGTTGGGGCAAATAGCGTCTTTCTGAATGTAGCGGGGAGCAGGATCGCCCCCAACCCCAAGCTAAAACAGACGCTGGTATTTGCGTGTTCTTTGAACAGAACAGACAACTGCTGGCGTCCGCTCACTGCATGGAAGCCGCCCCTTCACTGTGGCCTCAGTTTACTTGTGGATTTAACAAAACAGCAAGTCAGCTTCAGAGGAAGGCAGGCAACACTTAGCTGGGACTGGGGGGGATATGTATGTTGGGGTTCTGAAGCTTGAACGTTGTTGTTAGTGAGGAATAAAGGATGTAAGGTGTTTGGTTGGGCCAGAGCTTAAGCCCAGATCTTAATGTGAGGCATGTTGTAAAAATAGACTCCCTGACACTCAAACAGTCCATATTCCCACCACACGCTTTAACTTCAGCGCTGTCTCACACACACACACACACAGGCATGCACGCACACTCACACAGACACACACCAGCATGCACAGAGACATACATACACACAGGTAAGCAGGCGCACTCACACACACACACACACACACGCACGCACAGGCATGCATGCTTTCTCACACACACAGGCATGCACGTGCACGCACACACACGCACATTTGCATTCATATCTTAGTGAGGACCGTCCATTCATTTCAATGGGGAAAAACCCTAATTGCAACAATGACACCTTTAACCCCTACCCAGCCCTAACCTTAACCATAAGTAACCAAACAGAATACAATGCATTTCTGTTTTTTTTATTGCAGTCACTGATTTTTATTTATAAAACTGAGTTTCCCCTTGTGGGGATAAAAAAAAATGGTCCCCACAATATAATACATACGTAACCCACACAAACACACGTTCTCAAACAGACAGCTGCACACTGATGTTCCCTCACACACAGCCTCCCCAACCCCCAGCATGGAAACAGACACACACTCTTTCACACAGACAGACACACACACTCTTTTACACAGACAGACACACACACACACACACACTCTGCCTGCTTCCCTTTCACTGGGTATTTTCTCTCAGCAATCAAGTGCACACAAGCACACGCTCTCTCTCTCTCTCTCTCTAGCACGCACACAGACACACACACAGACACACACACACACACAGACACACACACAGAGCGCACTGCCCCCCCACG
>JAODKL010000051.1:11244693-11270304 GCA_026780765.1 Petrocephalus schoutedeni
GTTACACACTCAGACGGACATGCATGTGTGTACTGACGCAAACATCCTCTCTCTCTCACACACACACACACACACACGCGAGCGCGCACGCACACACACACACGCACGCACGCACACACACACACGCACACACATATACACACACACACACAGTCAGTCACGCACAAACACGCACGCACGGTAAGAGGACGGTGTGATACGCAGCGGCGCCCTCGCCCCCCTCACCCCCGCGGAGGCGGCGGCTTGCTCCCTTCCCCGTCGCTATCCAGGGTCGGAGGCTCCCGGTAGTCAAAGAGCGAGCGCACGGTCTCCGCCATGTTCCGCTGGCTGGCGCTGTCTCCTCCGCTCTCTCAGCCCGTCCGCACGGAGGTTATTCCAGGCGCGTCCACTGGCCCGCACCCCGGGGGGGTGCCCGGGACTCGGCCGGGATACACAGCAGCCTGCGAACTGCCGCCGTTTCCAGGAGGGAAATAACCAAATACCTACTTCTTATACCCATAACCAATCGCCGATCTTTTGGCAATATTTAGTCTAGCTGTGTCCGTCGGCGTTATTTCGGGCACATCGTTCCCCCCTGTTCACCGGAGGAGTGGTTGCGTCTACAGAGGAAAAAAAACATTTGCTGCTCTAAACCAGAGTTGCCTTTCCCAATACTAGTTCCTCATCCCTTGTGTTTTTTCACATCTACCCATGTGTAGATATTATCAGCATATATGCTGATATAAGAAAAAAGGAGGCGTTGAAGCCATGGTGACTGGACGATATCCCGTAGATACGCACGCATAACCAAACAACTTAGACAGGCAGTTTTTTTCCGCTCGACACTGCCCTCTACGGCACTGCGGAGGTTAGTACAACTCCGTTTGCTTTTCACCATCGCTGCAGTTACAGTAAACAACCACACGGGGCCGCGATTGCTCTATTTAAATATTCATTCCCCGCCATTCTCCAGAAAGGGGATCACCTCTCCGTCAATCCAATACCTCTGTGACTGCCTGACGTTACAGGTACGATTGCACAGGAAGTGGTTAAACAGACACCTCCCATGTCAAGCAATATTTTGGATGAACTTAAGTTTATGTGACTCTACAAAGTGCACACCTACGTGTATGTCATATCTATATATAGGAAAACAGTGTGCTGCCTTCTTCCTGTGTCAGACACACACAAACACAGCCTCCTCTCTCACGCACACACACCCTCCTCTCTTTCTCCTCCTCTCTCGAACACGTGACAATCTCTTTCTTTCAGAGTCAGAGACTGAACAAAATCGGCTTCCTTGGGTGGACAGAATATATTATTCACTGACATTTCGACTACATATTTGTAATACATTTTATATACTTCACCTTCACTGCCAACACACATGCTTCAGCATAATTCAGTGAACAAAACACGGTCATACCTCACAGGGTTAGCAAAACAACACCGTTACTATTCCCCTCGCCCCCAATTCATCCAATATTTATCAGACATCTAAAGCGCTAATTTCTTTATTTATGCTCACTGTGGCCCGAGAAACAATGAAAATGATTAATTTATTTCTTGTTTATTTTGTATAATGTTCTGGAAACAGCCTCATTTTGCGTTTTCTTCCAAATCCTACTCTGACCAGTAGAGTCTGAAAATTGGGCATTTTGTAATTAAAGTAATAGAGATTCAAACTGTCTGACCATAACGTGAGGGTGCGATGCTTGGTGCGTGTGGAACATCACTGCACAGTAGCACTGGCCATCCTAAGCTATCCATATGAGAAAATGCAGCGGATGTTTTTTTATTGCTGCCCCTTATATTGTTTCATCCTTCCTGTCTCTTCATGCTCTCCCCTTTTCACTGTCCATACACCCTGCTTGCAGGCCTTTTGCCAGCTGCGTGTAAGATAGTAATATTGTGTTTAATGCATCACGATGATCAATGAGCCACAGGTGTGTGTCAGAACAGCATCGAGGTGTCAGCCCCCCCCCCACAAGTCCCCACCAGATACAGGTTTGGGGGTGGGTCAGCTTCCTGTCGATGAGAGCTGACGGGGATAAAGTCTCCGAGCCTCGGCACACGGCGGCCACTTGCATCCCACTGGACTGCTGTAGAGGGCCATGACCAGGGACGGCGGCCCAAAGACGGTACTTTTCGCACTGTGTGGTGCCAGAAGCTGACCGTCCTGAGACTCACCTGACGCAGTGCCAGGCTGTCTGCATCGAGCACAGTGCTCCGGCCATGACGAGCATGCCGCTCTGGATTTCCGTGACATCGTCGGCACGCTCGTAAAGGGCGGCAATGCCGCCCCCTGACCTCCTGACCCCATTCTGCTGCCCACCGCTCAAAAGTCTTTTAATATCATAAAATCTGCTAACGGGACATTTCCCTCCTTCCGAATCCTCCCCTCATCAGTAGAGGGGGGGAAACGGACGGCTGGAAAATGAAGTAACAGAGATTCAAACGACACGCCCAAACATGCGTATCACGCAAATGCCGGGGAAGGAGAGTCACTGTGCAGCAGGGCTGGCCATCTTACGCTGCACCTATAAAGCTAATTTGTTATAAATACACTATGTTTTGATGCCTTTTACTATATTTTTAGACGCCCGTCAGCATGAGCTCCTCTTTCACTTTCATGCCTGCTTCCTGTTTGACTTCCCCCTCCATCCTGTGTCCTTCACCACGATCCTGTTCCTCCTCCCCCGTAATCCTGTTCCTCCTGCCCCAGGCTGCCTGCCCACTGTACCTTCCTTCCTTCATTTCGCTTTATAACTCCCCCCTTTCGACTCTCTTTTGCCCCATCACTCTTCCCCTTCTTTTACTTCTCCTCTCTCTCTCTCTCTCTCTCTCCCTCTCTCACTTCCGCGCTGCCCGCTTCTCCCGGCTGACTCTCCTCCTGGTCACACCGGACTTCGTCTCTCGCTCGGGCTGCAGCGTCGGGAGAGTTTCACTGGCGCACTGGATCCAGTACATCAGTTCCTGCAGGACCCTGTAGATCCAGACCTTCAGCGCAAAGCTGCTGCCATTCTCAGAGCCGTCTGCGACCTTGCAGAGGGGGGGAATGAGAAGCAGAAATATGTAAGGGAGCAAGAAATTTCAGACCACCGTTAACTTTCACAGCAAAAACAAGTATCATTAAATTATTTTTGTTATTATCTTTTCTAAAATAAATGAGCAGCTGTGTATAAAGTAAATATTAGTGACCAGGGCGTGACATGGGTCTTGTCCACACTTGAGTCTTCTGTGTTTAATGTATATTAAATTTGATATTTATATGTTTTATATTTTTATATTATATACTGCTTATATACTTATATAATATAAACTGCTTAATGTAATACCACAGAGTACCACAGAGAGGCGCTGTGTGACGATATGCACTCTACCTCTGTCTGAGGAGAGAGCACTGTCACTCCCTCTCGCCCTGAGAGGAGCTTCGTGCTCTGGAAGAGATCCCCAAGCCTGTCTTTCACGATCTTTTGCGCTCTCTCGTAGTCCCCTTCCACCTCGGTCCCAAACGCCTCCTTCTCCCTACGCATCGCTGCCTCCAGGAGCTCGAGGCACTGCCGGAGGGCGGAGTGTAGGATCCACAACCGCTCCTCCGGCGAGAGGCGGGGCGAGGTTGGGGGCAGAGCGACGATGCGCTCCTTCGCCGGCGTGACGTCCGCCGTGAAGCTCTCCTTCGCTTCCTGATGTTGGGAGGGAGCCAGAGGGAGCAGAGGAAAGTCAGAGACACTCACTGCCCAGCCCCGAGCCACCCGAGGTGGCCCCGCAGACAGACACCTGCTAACGGCGTCCCCAAGCTGAAAAGCCACCCAAAGAGGGCTCCATGGACACCAGGACAACCTGAAGAAGCATCCCGAGGCTGCTTTTCAGCAGCACAGTACAGCTTGTCGATTATATGGTATAAAGTTTGCTCATACAAACAGCACACGTATTATATGCAATTTACAAAAGTAGGGGAAAAGCCAGAATAAAATGAATGTTAAATTTGAACTTTACCATGCTTTATTTTAAAAGGTTCATAACCATTTCACTTCATTAAATGCAAGGCAGGCCATGACTTAAATCTCACCACCCAGGCAGCCATCAAGACATGACAACACACCACAATTCAAACTAAACATCCATCAACGGGCCAACCTGAGAGTCACAGGGCCCAAGAAGCCGGTGCACTGCAAACAGAGGTGGGTACTCCAGGTCAAAAGAGGAAAAATCCAAACCAGGATTTTCTTTCAACCAACTAGTTGCGCACTCTGTGACTGAGACCCTGCGTACACAACTGGTTGGTTGAAACAAAATCCTGGTCTGGATTTTGACTCTGTGGACCTGGATTACCCACCTCTGACTGCAGGACACACATAAATGGCAATTCAGGGACACCCAACCACGTGTCTTTGGACTCTGGGCCGAAACCTGCCAAACATGCAAACTCCAGACACACAGGGTGGGGCCTGGAATTTAAAGCGCCAACCCAAGCGATGTGAAGCAGCATGGTGCTCCATAGTGTGCTCAGGAGCAAAGGTCTGAGCCTAAGGGGCAGAATTCACCTCCTCCTCTAGGGGCTCTCGTGCTGTTTCCGGACCTGTCAATGACAAAAGCTGCCAGACCTGCTCTAAATGCATAATGGAACCTTTGGGCAAAAAGGCAGCCGTCTGCAAGCTTACATCCCACTGACTTCAGAGAAGTAGGCAGACATTCTGAATCGTGCCCCCCCCGCCCGAGAAGACATTCCCTTGGGCCCTCGCTAGGGTCCCCCCAGGAGATAATGCCGAGGTGGTGGTGGTTCACAGTTCATTTTGCATGTTACCTGACCCATTGCTACAAAACTTGTTGCAGAGATGTAGAGATGTGAAAAGTGTCCTACAACTAAATGACTAATATGACGAGCCGATGGTGGCCGCAGTATTAACAGTACACACCAAAAGGGGGCAGGTTGGACGAGAATATGGGAGCTGTCACCAGCAGTTACCGATGCTAAATATATACGCGCATAAACAGAACAATCAAATATTCATAAGCAAAAGAAAACTGCTTTGGACTGGATCTCGTGCCTCTGAAGGTCGTCGCTTCGAATCTAAGGCCGGCAGACTGATTTCTTGATGGGCCCTTAATCCTAACTGCTCCAGTTTTCTCAAAAAGGGACCCTGCTTTCTCAAAACATGTAAAAACGCCTGACAAATAAAATGCAAAAAAAAACAAAACTTTTTTTTTTGCACTTTTTTTTTACTACTTTTACGACCATTAAACTAACCCCTACTTTTTGCTCCTGCCCCACTGGGCTCAGATCGGCTGCCAAATCACCTTATAAACCCCTCTGGAAAGTCTGCAAAGTGCTGGAAACGATGCGTCGTCTTACGCGGCACGCAGACAAGTACGGACTAGGCTTCAATGCGCCTCGGCTCTGCTGCGGTCACTGGACATGCCGCCGGGGGCGGGAGGAAGCCGGGAAGGCGCAGATATTTTTCCGATCCCCTGCAACCCTGGGCTTTTAAACGCCGGTGTAGGGCCTGGGGAAAGGGAGGGGGTGACAGGGCGGAGGTACTTCGCAAAGTGCCCACCGGGGCGCCAGCAGAGCCTGCGTGGGTCTGAACTTGCCGAAGAATTCCCTGCCAGTTGCCGGCCCCCCAGCCTCCACATTCCGCCCGTACACGTTATATATATACATCACTTAATTATATAAAAAAATACCTAGGTAAGGCAGATTATATGAAATGTAACATGTACGCCTAAAACATGACACGTATATAACATTATAACATTATTCAAGCAAACCATGAGATGAACTCCGCCTTAGACTTTTTTTTTACTTGTAACGTAAATTGATGGGGACCAGTGGTTCCCCTACACGGTGATCATATGGACACTTACGTAGAGTTCCAGCAGTCGAGCGCAGTCCCGGTGCAACAAGCGGGCCAGCGCGACCGCTCTGCCCGCCGCCGGGGATCCACCTGCCGCCGGCAAGGAGCGCCAGGTCCTCAGATCCATCACCACACAACGCGCAAGACTAATGCAATTACTCTGAAAGGCCTATTTAATGTCGAAAACGACTTTCATGCAATTGTCACTTTCGAAAAAAACCTCCCCCTTTTCTGCTCCTAACCCAACGCAAAGTCAGACCATTAAACTGAACTAAGGTTTTTATTTTTATGAGCTAGTCTCCGATCGAAGCGATGCCAAGTGCGCACTCTCCGGTGACTGGATGCCCCCTTTTGGTGAAGCTTCACCGTGCGCCGCTTGTGATTCACCGCTTTCGGAGCTTAGGTTACTCGGTGACGGTGTTAGGTTTCACATCCAGCCCCAACTGCCTTCCGACGGGGAAGCGGCGGAGTTTAAAAGGACCGGAGTCTGAAAGCCTCCCCAATGGGATACACCAGCAGGGGGCGCCACGCCTGCGCTCCGCCTCACTCGGTACGTATTTCCAAGCTTACGCCTTCAGCTCGGTGTTATTTGATAAGATGCAAAACCACCAAATTGGAAGCAGGGCTCAAAACCACGGAGAATTGTAACTGGCATTTTGATGAAAATGCAATTTTGCCACAGGCCAAGTATAATAGATGGTTTTTTCTCTCGATATAATCATTTTGCCACGGACAGGTTTGTCTGTGTACGGAGACTTTGACGGTCGTATTATCAATGCATTCGTTTATGTGCTTTTATATGTATAATTGTCCGTCGAGGTCTGTTCTGTTCTGGACCTGAATTAGCCGCATCGGTGGGTTGGCTGAAAAGTTCCATGCAAATTCAGTAAAAAGGATTTTCATCTCCCTTCATTTGTGAATTTAATGTTTATGATATATTTTCACGTTATCAGTCATTCTGTGGCCAGCAGAATAATTTCAAAACCTTTAACTGACTCAGGGACTCTCTGTCCCCAATTTTCCCTCACTTGCTTGTCTCTTTGAAAATAACGTCTGCTAAATAATGTAATGTATTATATATTAAATCATTTTATAAATATGAGTGATAGTGATGATTATGAAACAATATCTTTACGTTCTATTTATGTATTCAAATAATTCAGAGGGTTGAAACAGCTATATAATATAATATATACTGTATACTATATATATCTGGAAAGAATTTCATTTCAGTTCAATTTAACTGTATTTGTATAGCGCGTTTTCACAACATTACATTGTCTCGGAGCCTTAAATGTGGCCAGTGCCCACAGAGGGCAAGCGAGAGGCCATGGTGCCGAGAAACCTTTGGGGGAAACCAGTCTCTAACGGGAAGCCCGTCCTCCAGTTTGTTAATTCCGGGTATAAATGCTTTTATTGTTCTTCTTCTTATTATTATTATTGACAACTGTAAATGCAAAAACACAAACGGACAATGTGCATCCATTACAAGTACAAAGAATAAAATACAAAATAAAGTGTAAATGCAGGATTCCCGGCGGGCAGGAGAGACGTCACAGGCAGGGGGGGGGCTGCCATGGAAAAGTTAGGCTATGCACATTATATTCCGAGGAAACTATGTGGACCTGATTAAAGCAAGAAACAAAAGACGATATTTCAATACGCAGCGTTACTCTGGAGCAGGAAGTGACGCATGATCCTCAGATGCGCAAATACAATGGAGTCTCTGCGGTCGCCACTGGCTGTTCTCGCTTTTTTGGCACATTTATTTGTAGCTACCTGCCAGTTTGGTGACTAGGCAATAAAAGCACGGACACCTCCGTTTATTTTCTGGATGGAAACTCGGGCCACCTCTGCGCCTGTCATGTACCCCTGGCTCGGGGTTTTCGGAAGCCGGAAGTGACGCAGCCGCGGCGCTCGAGCCGGTCTGGTCGCCCCATTGCAGCTTTTCGTTTTCACTGCCCTCGTTTTCCTTCGTCTTCGCGGTCGAGGCGTGGGAGATCGGTGTCCTTTAGCGTCGAGCAATCGGGAAAAGCCTGAAGCCTGCCCAGCTCGTTGAAGCCGGTCGGCCGATTAAGGGTCGAACCTGCACGATCGGACCAACGCGATCCGGGGCGTCAGAAGAGGGCTTCCACTAAACAGCATGGGTAACTAAGGGGGACTGGGCATGTCGGCGAATGCGCTTCCTCTGGTGGGCTACGGCTCGTCCTCCGACTCGGACAGCGACGCCGGGGAGCAGGGGTAAGAGACAAGACGCTTTTCTATAACAAATGAGCGTATTTAGTTTTCTTCACGCATGCGTAGACAAACCCAGTTCTTTATTAACCTACCGACGTGTTATATACACGGGATCATGTTTGTATATCTTTATACATCTTATGTGTTGTCGGCGTCACAGCTGGGTCCCCCTCTGACACCAGCCACGTCTGTAACCACTGCGCCATCTGCTGGCCTGAACCGCAGGAGCTGTACCCAGCTGGTGCATGTAGTCTATGTAGTCTTTGGCCTTGAGGGAACATGATTAACTTAGTCCCCTGGACATAGTACACGGTCCCATTGTGTGTAGGCACATTCACGTCTGACTGTGAACATTAAGATGTTCAGACGCAGTAGGAAAAATGCTTCATAATCATGTAAATGTGTTTTCTGTAGTCAGCTTGTGACAGGTGGCCAAAATGAGAGCGGTGCCGAAGTGAAGAGGAAGAATTTCTTGCTGGAGTTCGGAACTGGGTCCAGCTCCAGTTCTGACTCTGAAGAGAATCTTGACGCGCAGACAGGCCCAGAGGCGCCGGTCGGGCCTGAGGCCAGCCCCCCGCGGGCCAGTGCCCCGGCCTTGGGGACACCACAGCCTGGCAGCAGACTGCCGCCTCCACCGCCCAGCGTGCTGTCTGGCACCAGCGTGTTTGCCAACCCATTCAAGGAGCGGGCAGAGGAGCAGCTGAGCATCCTGCAGAAGCACGTGCCCCTGACCGCGCAGGCCCGGCCCTCGCACATCGGGGGCCGCGGTATGTGCCTGGCCTACCGCCGGGACGGCCGCTGCCGCTTCGGCAGCACCTGCAAGTTTGCCCACGACAGCGACCTGCAGACCCCGGGGGCACGGGGGACCCCGGGGGCAGGAGGGACCCCGGGTACTCTCAGCCCCCCGGCGGCAGATTCCCAAGAGGGCGGGACCAAGGAGCAAGACTCGGGGGAGCCGCTGGGCGAAGGGGGGAGGAGGAAAAGGAGGGTGGGTCTCAGCGACAGCCTGACCCCCCCCAAAAGAGCCCTGAAGCAGTACCAGGCACAGAGGAAGAAAGACGGAGTCTCTCCGCTTTCCTGAACGCAGAAGACTTTGGCATTTCCGACACGTACAGGCGACGGCTGAGACTGATAGCATCACTGTAGGTCACTGATGTCTCTTCCCATATGACTGTTTAATAAATGTTTCTAACGTACCACTCCTTAGCAAACACCTTACATGTACAACGTGGAAAATAACATGCATCAACTTAATAAAGCTGTCATCAAATGACAAAGTACATTAAATCAAAGAGCACTACATCTAGCCATACTTAGGATTTTAAAAAAAAATGTCTCCTTTTAATGCAATGCACATTTGTATTCACCCACCATAACCCTCCATTTCCAGTGGTCAGTCACACCCAGCAGTCTGCAAGAGGTACAGCAGCCGTGATGGGCCACCCCACACGCTGCTCTCATTCTAGTCACACACTTGTTTTGCTATAAACGTCTAAAAGGCGCCACTGCACTGCACGCACATGCTACGGGCTTCAGAAAGTGCACCTCAGAGAAATGTTGCAACTACAACTTGCAGACACAGGAGGGCACCAGAGCTACACCTACAAAGGCAGTTTCAGTACTCTCCTGATAGGAGGGGTGCTGTAACTAAGTATTGTTTAAAATTGCTATTATATTCTAAAAATAGTGCACATAACATTCAGTTGCAAAACTGATGGAGGCATTTATAATACTTAAATATAGTGCTTTACCTTTAACTGACAATTGTTTTTTAATTCATAACACAGCAAGAAGTACTTCTAATAAATGAAAAATATGGTAAATGCCTCCCTATTGTGTTATACATGATTCTTAAGGAAATGACAAAGAGAGGTAGAGCAGTAAAGAGGGATAACCACCCTCATATTAGCCACTCAAAACCCCTACTCAGTCTGACATGCTCAGCCAAACAGGTGCAAGAGATTTAAGCCTGGGGACTGGAGGTGATATGGTAAAATTAAAGTTGGAAACAAATGAAAGAATGATCAGATCTGTTCCCTGATGTAGTATTGTCTAAGTAATTTCCCAGATTTTCTGCCTGGACATGGTTTCATGCAGTTCAATAGCCCCTCCCACAATTTCTCATTGGGTCTTGAGAGTCCCGCCTCCTGCAATGTGGCTCCTGATTGGCTGTTCCCATTTAGTCAGCCATCTATAGCAGTCCATGATGGGTCTCATGTTGAATTTGGCCTTCTGGCCTTTCCAGAAGCACCTGCCTTGAGCCGCCCCCCTCCTCCGTCTGCCAGCCCACTGCCCCTTCACCAGTGGGGACGGCGTGCTGTTCGAGGGAGGCGGAGCTCTGGGGAGTGGGAGCGGGACTGGAGATGGAACAGTCGAGCTCCACGAGGTCCTGTGAATGTGGTGGGAGGGGTGGAGGCAGTGTTGGGGGGGGCAGGCCAGGCAGAAGTTGAAGCTGTGGCTGGGGGGTGTCAGCTGGTAAGGACAAGGTGAGTGACATGGGTACCTGCAAGGTATGAAGGCTCGTCCCCTGGTTAAGCACCACCACCTGCTCCACCGGCTCCGGTGCAGGCTCCGCCCCTGAGCCCCCTATCTCCACACCCCCCCCAGCCAGCAGAGGGCCCGGCGTGGTGATGAGGGCGCCCGCATTGGCAGCCAGGGCCTCTGCGATTAGAACCTCCGGGTGGCTCTTGGCCTTGTGGGCCACCACGCTGTCCTTCTTCTCAAACTTCTTGCCGCAGATACTGCAGGAGAACTGGTAGAAGGCGTCGGCGTCGTGCTTCTTCATGTGCCAGTTGAGTGAAGCCTTCTGTCTGCAGGTGAAGCCGCAGATCTCACACCTGGCAGAAAGAGACAGGTCAGACGTGCTACCAGCCATTACGCTTTGATCCCCTTAAATCCCTCCAGCAGGCAGCTGCAACCTGCACTTTAAATATTTCCTCAAATATCCTCCTGCAACTTTTTATCCATTTCTATATTTTTTAGTACTCATTTTTTTAGCTTATGTTGTTATTTTGATATCCATCTACCCTGTCTGTTGCGCAGTCTGGACAAGCAGTGATCTAATTTCATTTGAGCCTCGGCTTGCAGTGCCCGGCTGAAGCCCATAGGGGGCAGCACATGAGACAGGGACTCACTGCAGGGGCTTCTCCCCCGTATGGATCATACGGTGCACGGCCAGATTGTGGGAGCTCTTGAAGGCCCGGGCACAGTACTCGCAGATGTAGTCCCTCTGGTCTGGAGGAGGTGACAGACGGCGCCACACAGTGCATCAGCCTCTCGGAGTCCCCGGTAAATACCTTTTCCCCCCCAGTGTGCAGCTCTGCCCCTGTCTTACTCGCCCGTTTACCTGTGTGATGCTTGGCGTGCCTGAGGAGCTGCTTCTGAAGCCGGAACAGCCTCCCGCACGAGGGGTGGGGGCAGACGTACTTTTTCTTCAGTAGGTGCTGGTACTTAATGTGGTGCTGGGACGACGAGCGGGAAAAGCAGCGTCAGTTACGGCGGGCCGCCGCGATCGCGCGCTCGCCGGCGGCTACGAGAGCGCACCTGCAGGTAGCGCGGGTGAGCCAGGACCGTGCCGCAGCCCTCCATCTCGCAGCGGACGTACTGCACGGGCGGCTTCTTCCTGCGTGAACGCCACAAGAGCGCAGTTTCGAGGGCTAGGGAGAGCCAACCGTCACGCGACCTCAAGAGCGACCCACGCGCTTCCTGTAAGGCCTCAGAGGCTCGTGCTAATCTACACATGCACGCCGCGATACGCCACTGAGCGGCTGTCACTTTTCCAAACTTGGAGCCCTATCAGGACACACCAAACTGTTCGCACGTCCTGCACCACAAACCGCGAGAAAGCCAAGACTGGACAGCAGCTGCCATCAACATGTGGCCACCGCCATGCAGCTCATGGGCTTTACACGGGACTCAGTCCCACCAGCTTCAGTCTCACTTATCACACCCTGCATGACGCGCGCATCAGAACAGCCACTTGACCCACTTGTCTTCAGCAGGTCAGTGTCCCTCCCTTGCGTTTAGCCCACTGTGCGATGCTCACAGCTCAAATACAAACTGACAGTAAAACCTTACCTTCTTTTCGGGAGACGAGGGCTTTTATCATCTTTCCGCCGTCTTCCTCTTCTAAAATAAGAAATCAGTCACTGTACGGCTATCTGCATCCACATCCTTTTTCCTAATTGTATTTATTTACACAGCTTGACTTACAGTAATTTACGTGACGAATTCTGCCTAAGGCTACTCAGCCTAAGGCTACTCTGCCTAAGGCTACTCTGCCTAAGGCTACTCAGCCTAAGAGATGCAGGAACCTTTCGGTCAGTCCTGGACCTTCCTCTGCCTCCTCATCACCCCATCATCCCCAATTTGTACCGCATCACTCACTTCCTGGGTGGCTCCGCGGAGTCCCCATACTCATTCTCCACTTTCACATCCATCTCCTCTCCTCCCTCTTTCTTTATATCGGTCCCTCTATCGCACACTTTTTCCTTCTTCTCCCTTGGAGGCCTGACAGGTTTGCGTCTTGGTTTTGGGTTGGTCCTGTGGTAAGGAGAAAGGGAAGTTTTCCTCCATCTCTCGCTTACTCACACACAAGCGCACGCCGAGAAAATTACCTCTTGATCTGGGGCTCGTAGCTCTGATCGTTAAGGTCATCCCTGAAAGGAAGATCTTCTTCACTGGTAATCTCCTCACTGAACAAGACATTTTAAATGCACTTGTAAAAAGAGGATTACTTCCCTTTGACATTAATAACAATAATGTAATGATATTTGGGAATGCAAGTAAGCTAGGACTCTAAGTAGTACATGTATTGCTCATCTCGCACAGGTAACTGTACCTGTCAATATAAGGGATGTAGTTCTGATCTGCCAGGTCATCCACAAAAGAAGTATCTTCCTCACCCATCAGTTCATCCTCCCCATCACTGAGATAATTAATTATACACACTCATTAAAAATATCACTCATACGGATTTCATGTATCGGCTATTAGCCAGCTGAGGTGTTTGTTTCCACAGATGTTCAGATTTTATGCGAATGCATGGCAATGTGAATTCTGGCTGAATTTTGCTGTACGTGTAAACATCTGTACTGTGGATCTCGGCCCGCTATGCACACGGAGGCCTTCACCTCAGCAAGGCTCAGAGAGGCGCCCAGCACTCACCTGGCCTGGGCGCCGTCGGCTGGGGCCTCGTCTGCCACTGAAAGCGAACGCAGAGTGAAGGCGGTGTTACACCGGTGTAGCACAGGCCAGCACACGCACAGACAAGGACACACTCGCCGAAAGGCACGCAGGCCCCGACACACGCAGATTATCAGCAAAAGCGCAGGCGCCCAGGGCCACGGCAAGCCCGACATACCACAGGAAGCCTCGGTGCTCGGCTCACTCTTGCACAGTGACGTGGGGGAAGGTCGGGAGCTGCGGGCGGGGGGGCCACGGGGGGCGCACAGAGATGCAGGCCGCCGCATCCTCCGCGCTCTGGCTGACTGCGCGGCTGCAAGGCACAAGGTGAGCTTAACACACAAAAGAAACAACATCACAGGGCCAACACTGCATGGAGTACAGACCAGATACCAGGAGCCATAGACCACATTGGCCAGAAACAGCATCCAGCTGAACACTATACTGGGAGAGAGTTTTAACGCAGCACAGGTTAAGAGACTGAACACTACTGTACATTAACACTGTACTGGTAGAGAGGGTCAATACAATATAGATGCAGTGACTGAACACTACTGTACATAAGCACTACTGAAAGAGTAAGTTAATACTGTACAGCTTACTGAACACTTAAGCACAGCCCTAACTTAATGTCTCACACTGTCCATTTCGACAAGTTACCTTTGACACCCGGAGGATCTTTTCTCTCCTCGTTACTAAAACGGGATGATAAAAGAGGCGGAAAGGAAATCGGTTAGAAGAGCAACCCGAGACACAAACTCATAATTAGCTCTTAATTAGGCATTAAGCTGGCCACTCTCGGCAGAGGGGCCGTTCCGCGACCCGTCCGCGGGCACGGTGCGCGCAGCCGCCATCCGCGGGCACGGGTGCGCGCGCCCGCGGATAGGCGGAGGTCGCCGCCGCGAGGGCGGGGCGCGCGGGCCGTCATGTGGGAGCGCGTGCTGCGGCGCGCGCGCCATAAACACGAACACATAAAGGCGCGCGGGCCGGTATAAACGCGAACACATACAGGCGCGCGGCACATCGACGCGGACGGTAGCCAGCGCCATTTAGACACACTCACGGCAATAAGAGGCCGCTGTCGCCCCCGACGTGGGCTGCGGCGCTCCTCCTGCGACGCGGGTACGCGAGCTTCCTCCTGCTGTTAGCATTACTGCTGTCTTCGGCGTTCCTCCCAGCCTTGGCTCGGGCCGAGCGATCACGTAGTACCCTTCCCGTGCCCGACGTGACTCCTTGATCGCTGGGGCCTATGGAGGGCATCCCGGTCTTCGAGCGACTCCCCTCCCGCCCTCGCAGTACTTTGCCTCGGGAGGGCGCCGCGGCCTCCTCATCGGCGAGTTCGCTCTCTCCGTTCTTTCCGCCGTTGCTCGCCTCGGCTCGGTCGTTCACCGAGTCCATGCCCTCACTTATCTCCCACCCGCTCCCCCGAATGGGCTTTTTTTGCTCTTAAACCGATAAAGGAGAGCTATTCATTAGCAGCAAAGCCGTACGCCAACTATAAAAATATTACCACCAGCGAAACACCCTCTCTTCTGAGAGTGGTCAGCTTATTGTCTAATTCATTTTCCCGCTAGCTAAATAAATTGTTTTAAGTTATCTATTTAGCTCCCATATTCATATTAAACAAGACGACACTTTTTTTTCTTTCTTAAAGCTACAGAAAACAAAAGGGGTGACCGCCCTAAGCTTACACGTATTCCGTGCGCTTTTGTTGCGTCTCCTTTAAGTAAAATAAACAAAAAAAAAATCAGTCGTGACGTCTGACGTCCACCTTTTGCTATGTTTCTTGGGATTTGTAGTCTATAAAGAAGCGAATTCCGCTTATTGGTTTGTGGCCACTAGGTGTCAGTCATGCGTAACATTAAGCGATGTCCCTTAGGATAATTTAAAGTTAATATTCCGGTTTGACAGAAGATACTTCAGAGACCCTACAGCAGGGGTGGACAGTCTTATCCAGGAAGGGCCGTAGTGTATGTGGGTTTGTGCTGCAACTCCCTAATTAGATTACTAAATTATAGGACTGATTGGCTGACGAGTTCTCATACCTGGGCCTTCTATTCAAGCCCTTGAGATTAAACATTGCCTGGGTTTAAACAGCTGACCTAAAGTTATCCCAAAAACGTGATACACATCGACCCTTTCATGATAAAATTGTCTACCTCTAATGTACAGGGACCATACACTTAGTCGTAGTGTTTACCACCACTGAAACCATGTATTACATACCCCCCTGAGGTTTGGGGGTGGTCTTGACCACAAATATTCATTACACTGGGGTGGGGGACCCACAATTTAGTTTTTGAATGGAATCCTAGTATCAATCTGTATCTGAGTACACTCAAACATCTGAGTGAGGTAAATTATGTTGCAAAGCTTTCATTTATACAGAACAGTGGGTCAGCTCTCCCTTTATGCCATTGTTATTATTATTTATAACATTTTATTATTTTCCATCAACATTTTAGGCCTTTCCCATGTGTAACAGAAGTGCCTGTATTGGGACTAACACATTTTAATCACACATGCTATGCTACCTTCTATGATCATGTCTGTCCTATAAGGGTTTTTAAGTCTCAAATTCATGTTATATGTGTGCCTTGTATATATAACTGAAAAAACACTTGTTAAAACAACAACTGAAACAATAGGACTATTATGTGTTATGAAGCCAAATATACAAAGACTGGACAATATGTAAAAATTGCAGTAGTTTCTAGTAGTGTTGGTAATGGAGAAAGTTCTAGGTGTTATATGTGGATGTGTTCCCTATACAGCGAGTAAGGCAGTAATGATGTAGGACGTGTGGGATACCGAGAAGAGTCCGCAGGTGGAAAGGTGGAGCTGTGGAGAAACAAGTCTTGCAGGTAACATTTGTTAGAATCATCTTAATTGTCAATAATATTTCTCATGTAGAATACAGAGAATCCCATAATTATCCATGAGACACCTGGTGGGCGTGGCAGGAAAATTGCTCCGATTCTCAATTGGGAGAATTTGAGCAGCGCAGCAGAGGGTCATTGGCCCTAAAGCGGAGATGACGGAGAAGTGGACAGAGCAGCTGAGAGCGTCTCCTTACAGAGGAGAACAAACGTCCTCTGACTCTACAATGCTAAATAAAGTGAATCAGCTTTAAAAAATCCTCATGTGCCCATGTCACATGAAGGCCCCTTGTCATTGTTGAGGTCACCAGTCAAAAGGAGCCCGACTGGTTTTTATATGGAAAACCTGATCCAGAGAGACCTACTTCGTTGGTCAGTGTTATTTGGTTGGTATGACGGTATCTTATTCTGTTTTATCAAGCAACAGCAAAACATCAGGAGAAACTCATTGGGTTGTCAAATTTTTGTGCAAAATTTAGCTGGGTGTTTTTATTTGTAAGAAATTGCTTCTGTTTTGCAACCCACACCTCCCTGCATAGGAGACTGTTGTTGCATGTAGTATACAACCAGTACAGAAATTCCTGCAGCTCCTTCAGTGTTGTTTTAGTCCTCTTGGCAGCCTCTCTCATCCTGTCATCAATTTTGGCAGGACCCCCAGCTCTTGGTAACATCACTATTATCCCGTATCTTGTCACTACTTCTTGAAGACCATCTGCTCTGTGTTCAGTGGTATATCTATCCATCTATAACTACTTATCAAAGAGGGAACAACCCAGGATCACAGGGCACAGTGTTGGGCTGTTTGGTAACTCCAAATAGCCTCAGCATGTTTTTGGACTGTGGGGCAGGGGGGGGGGGTACTCCATACACATAGAACCCCAGCAGAGACTTGAACTCAGACAACAGAACTCAGACTCAGGATCAGAACTCAGGTGGGAGGCAACAGTGCTAACCACTGCACCACCATGCCACCCCTGGTCGGTATAATCCTGTGGATTTTTTTTTTCGTACCCTTCTCTTGACTGACACCTTTCAACAATGAGATCCCTTTCATGCGCTGTAAGCTCTCTGCCTCTCTGCGGACTATGGCATTTCCAGTAGGATGCAGTGAGTAAATCAAAGGAAAATCCTAATAGGACAACTGAACTTTATCTGGGGTTAATCAGAGTGACTTTAATCGATGGCAGGTGTGTGCCCAAAAACGACTGAATACTATAATTAAATCAAAAGGTGCTTCAACAAAGTTCTATGTCGTTTAAGGGTGTGCATACTTATGCAACCAGATTATTGTAAATTTTTATTTATTTCCCCCCTAATTTTCTTGTTTTTTAATAGAATTTTACAGGTTATGGGTCACATTAAAGGTGGGAAAAAGTTTTGAAATGATTTATTATGATCTCATTTTTGTACATCACAAAAACCTGGCATTTTAATAGGGGTGTGAACACTTTTTACATCCACTATAAATGTGTCACCTGGAATTTGGTAACATTCAAGCAAAATGTTTAACTCTTAAATATATAGGGGGCGATAGTTAGGGAACCATCAAAAGGTTGGATTGAGCACATGCACCAGATGATTACAGGATTGATCTCTGGCTTCTCCTGGCCGCTGGAGAGGTGACAGATAAAATGTCCCAGGCCACAGCAGAATGGCTGTGAGTATCGTGAAACAATCCCTAATACAGCAACAACTCCTGCAATGTTGTGATATGTTCTAAAAAATGTTGTGAATACAGAAAAATAAATACATAATTAAGTGAAACCAGTTGCTAGCACCTAACAAAACTCCTTAATGAAGGCCCATCTATCTTGAGAACACTTATCCCGGTCAGGGTCCCAGGGGCCTTGAATATGTGAGGCTTAGGCAAGGCAAGGCAAGTTTATTTATATAGCACAATTCACAATTCAGACACAAGGCAATTCAAAGTGCTTTACAAAGACAAGTATACATTCAAATAAAAACATCAAAATCATATGTTAGCAATCCTCACAGCAGTTAGCAGGGCAGAGAGCAGGGCACCTAGAAAGGGCCAAACGTACACAAAGATGCTCATCAGAGTCAGCTGAGCGGACCTGTAGGGCGGCCACTGGTGGATCTCCAAAGTGCATCATGATTTTCAAGACAGCTGACTACTAACCCTCATAACACTGAGTCTGCTGATACTGACTCCTTTCTCTGGGTGTGTACATGGATGTCTCCTCATGCCTGAGCCCATCCCTCCATCCACAGGTGCCACACACGCTTTAGCAGCTGACCCTGGGCAGGTGTAGCTTGGCCAACCACGGGTGCTGGCTGCACCCTTCCCAGAACCTGTAGGATGTTGGGAAGCAGGTCCATAACTGCATGCTCTGTAGACCAGCTCTGGCTGTCACGTCGTGTGTGATTGTGTGGAACTCGCCTAGGGAATCAGCAGTTTATCTGTATGTGGCCTCACACCCCGACGGTCACAAAGCGAGCTGTCTCCTTTCCATTTACACTATCATTACAGCAAACTCTTGCCACGAAATATGGCCAGTATCGGTCCCAAGTCCAGTCCAAGCAAGCATCGACAAGGCGGAGGACTTTCACATTGAGAGCTGCCCTCTGACCCAAAGCCGTTCTCAGCCCACTAGGGAAGCTCTCCCTTTGTCTCCCAGTCCGGGAGTCTGATCTTGCCTGCGCCTTAGGGAGACATTCTCCATTCACTAGGACGTCATGATTCACCACTGGAAGGTGAATGAGTCACAGTAATTTCCACATTAAATTTATAATAAAGCAAACAAAGAGGGTATTGAAAAGGGCAAGCTGATACCAAAACGATGGGTATGAAACAAGAGAAAACTAAGGCGATTTATGTAGTCTTTATTATTTCATTTTGGACAGTCTAATTTACGGAGACATTGAAACAGAGTTTTGGACCCAGCCTTCATGCTTGCCTTCTCTTCTACTAAGAACAGGCTAATTACAATAAATAATTATCGTTGAATTGCGTACTTGCTCGACACCAGTCGCGCAATTGAATAGTTGGGCTGCAGGTCAGTGTTACCTTAGGCATTTGACGAACATGAGACAGTTATGCGTGCATAGTGTCCTTTTCATGTTAATTAATAATAAAAATACACTCGTATTAAATTGGCTGCAGAGCTACTGTGAGTAGCACAGACCCCAGAGCCAGCACAAAAGAGGGAAGCACACACTTTGTCGAGCTAGCGGAATCGGAGTTGCTCATTGTCGTCTCTTCCATATCTAATTCGGTGGTCAGTGCCGTGTGTGTCGCAACTGCTTCGCTGATCAGGGTCGATGTCGTGACTGTCGAATCTGATCCGGTGTCTGTCGTGTCTGTTCCTGTGCCAGTCAGTTCTGATCCAGTGTCTGTCGTATGCGATCCAGGGATGGGTGTCAGTGCTGTGGCTGCCGTATCCGATCCGCTGTCTGTCATATGTGATGCGGAGTTCGGGGCTAGTGTCGTGGCTGCAGCATCTGAGCCGGTAGCGGCTTCTGTCTCATCTGATACCGTGGTATCAGCAACAGCACGCGTAAACTGCAGGAATGTCGCTGAAAATGGAAGATATATATATGCATTAGAGCAGCGGTTCCCAAAGTGGGGGTCGCTAGATGAACACGTGGGAGGGAAATCCGTAAACGGTCGGTTCGTAGAGCTACTGGCGAAACCTATCGAGCCCCTGCCATACGGCGAAATTAAACCGAGGTAGGCGAAATCCACCGCAGGCGTCGTGGGCAGAAAAATTCACGAGGCCCCAAAATCGGATAGGTTTTATTTGACAATTGCTTACCAAGCAGGAGACTGATCACAGGGATAAATCTCATTAGCTTCATACTAGCTGATCGTCTTCGATCTGAGAAAAAGTGGGACGATTAAATTAATCGATTATTAATCGTTTATCGATTTTAAACACATAACTGGGAACAAAATATAATATAATACAATACAATAGTGTTTACATCAGTTGATCTTGACTGAAAAGGCACAGTTTTTTATTGCGAATTTGGAAATAACAGCTAATAGCAACAGTTTTTCTCAACTACTTCATCTTTGTATGAATTCCAGCTATAATATACTTAACCCTGGCAGTAACGTATTTTGGAAATATGTAATATTTTACAGGAAAGGGTATGTTTCAATAAGGCATACATTTCAATAATTCAATAATGTGCAATCCTCACACCCATTATGTTATTCTGCTGAACAAGTTAGATATATAGATACTTACTCTTACTCAATGATGTTCAGTTAATAGGTAGGACAGTAATATTCATCCCAGAAAGTTCTTAAAGTTGCGCTGCCTCGCTGAAGTTAGCGTGGGAATATTTATTATGGGGAGTAAACGTTTCCTCCCAGCCTCGCGCCCGCGAATCTGTGACCAATAGCGAACTGAGCAACCCCCCCCCCAACCCGACCAAATTAAAGTTGATATTTTTTTTGTGCTGTTGGCTTTTTTGGGTTTTTGCCATACTAATCACGGAAATGACTTTATTTTTGTTTATTTCAGACCAAAAACATTTGCATAATCAAGGGTGTAGCTTTCAGTGTGGGGACAGGAGCATGGTTGGAGAGTTCAGGCTAATTTGGTCCCTAACAATGTTGAAACCAAATCTCTGCCCTTGAGCATAGATACTCTTGAAAATGCCCAGTGAAAGAATGAAGCTTAAAAGTATATCCAAGAAAAGGTAGTTTAGTGGAATACAATTCATTTTGGCTCCTTGTGGGATGCAGGGAGGCCTCTGTTTCATATCTCATTCTCCTGGGACATTATAGAAAGTATACAGTCTTTGTCTTCTTGAATGAAACAGAAGAACCCTGAGATCCAGTACATGCCACCGGTGGACTCCTCGTTCCACTCACAAGGGCTCAGTGACTCATCAAGACCCCTGTCACGTGACACATGAACATGTGTCCTAGTCCACAGTCTTACTTTATCTCACAATTGCCGATTTTTCCTTAGATTAGAAGTACTGCTGAGGCTCCCAAATGCTGATAAGCAGTTTGTGGAGGTGCTCAGGTGTGACAGCATTTTATACACATACAAAGCAAAAATGCTGGGCTTTCCATCTATACTTGCTCTTTTCACCATGTGACATTACAGTGTTTTCCGTGGGGTGTTTCTACGGGGCCGGTGACTATGATGGCTCCTTGCTTTCCGATCACACACCATGTCTGGCGTTTTGTTTGCGAATTTAAATGGCAGATTTCTCAGAGGCTTGACCTTCACCTCTTCTCATCCTGCTACGCAGATGAGGAGCCTGGCTCAGTGTGCATGGCAGAACCACGAGGAGAAGGGGAAGCCTCAGGGCCAGGGAGTGTCACCACTGGCTCACCTAATACTGTCACCCGGCTCATATTTTCACGCACGCATCTTCCTGCTGAAGCAAGTCGGTTGATGCAGGTTCTCCTCTTTCTGTGGAGCAGCACATAGGCACCCGCCTAGGGCACCATCTTTTGAGGAGGCACTGATTTAGCAAACAGCCCATTTTGGTCTCTCTCGGACAAGGGGTGCTGGTGGTGAAGCTCACCTAATGCGCCACAACGGCTTAGACTGGCACGGCTTCTATCATCTGGTTATTGCTTTAAACACCATGGGGGCATGCATTCATTCAATCACAGTCCAGCAGGCATGGAGAGGAACTAATTTTCTGCTTGGGATATTTATGGCAGAGTGGCGCAGTGGTGCAGTGGTTAGCAATGTTGCCTCACAACCAGGATTTTAATCTCCTCCAAGGTTCCAAATCTGTCTTCTGTATAAAATCACAAATTGAAAACTCTTTTTCATCATTTGATTTATTGGCATCACTGGTATGACGCCAACGATCTCAAATTACAATCAGAAATCTAACTTGATAATTATCAGAATCGTGTCTGAATGCCACTGTCAAAGTTGTGAATACATAACTGATGTTAATCTAAGGGAGTACTTGGCAGAAACCTATCCTCCATATCCACACATCCTAGTCAAAGTGGTAAGGGTTTCCCGAGCCTATGATGAAAGCTAGAGGGACAAGGCAGGGAACAACCCAGGATGGGACACCAACCCATCGCAGGGCACACTCACACACCAGTCATACTTACAGGCAAGAGGGTAGCTCCAAATCACCATGTTTTTGGACTGTGGGAGGAAATGGGAGAACCCCCACGGCGACACGGGGAGAACACGCAAACTCCAGGCACATGGAGCCACAGTGGAGACTCGAATCCTGGTCTCAGAGGTGTGAGGCCACCATGCCACCTCCCCCTACCCCTTGGCAGAAATAATTTGGGTTAATATTTAAAATGTTAAAGTACAATAAAATTTTTAATTTACTGAGTATCAGAAGAAAATCATCCAGTTTTCTTTTGGGTAGGTTCCAATTTCTGTGAATATATTATCGCATAGTAATTCAAGGTAAATACATAAAAGTCACCTGATAATGGCTGATGGATATCCAAATGGTTGACTGAGTTTGTGGAGACCAAAATGCAATTAAGGTGACCTGAGTATAGTCTGGTAACCAGCTTTAATATGTCTTGTCTCTTCTTGCTGACATTGTGCCTTGGTGAGATTTGCCTCTCAGAAAAGCTCTAGTTAGTTGGAGATGCCATGCTTGACCCAGCAGCAGCCCCTTTGGGCACCGGGGATATGCTGTCCCCTTCCTGCGGCTGTATTCTAACATGATGATGCTCCTCCTCATGCAGCCTGGCTCACCTGTGAGTAGCAGCAGCAGCAGGGTGTCTAAACAACGCCATGGGTATAATAATCACTAACTGTTGAACGCCTGTCGGATACTCTAGGCTGACATGCAGCCTCCAGGGTACCACGTCCCACTAAAGGACCCATGTTGGTACAGGCACTGCAAAAAGAGTGGAACAAGATACTCCAGGCTGCCACAGATGACAGGCATGAGATCAAGGTGCACTGTTCACATAACTGCGCATGGAGGTCATGGCAGATACCGAAGACGGCAGTGACGCCTGTATTACTACTTCTAGTTGTCTTTGTTGTCAATTAATAAACTCTTACAAGCATTTTTTTTCTATCATCCTAGCCTGATATGCTCTGCAAAAGGTTTTATACATCTCTATTGATGCTCAGCATATAAGTTGTTCATTAGTTAGTTATGAGAATGGGGGAAAAAATGTTAGTTATATTTAGGTAGAACTAGCAGAAAATTGCTTTTTTGAAAAGTACACCTTCTTTTTGGAGGGAGGTTAACTTCCTAGGAATGAATGGCTCACGGGAGAGCTATGCGAGGGCAGCGCATTCCCACTGCGTGAGCGCCTCAGAGCAGTGCCCAGCTGTCATCACTGTGGCTGACAAAGGCTGCACACAGGTGTCACATCAGGCTCCTCGGGTGTCCTCCGGCGGCGTTCTCCTGACTGCTCGAGTTCCTGCGGAATGATGATGGGCGAGGACAGTACGCAGCAGGAATTAATCTGATATCTGGCTGCTAATTAGCTAGCTTCATAGTCTGAGATGTAAGCTGCGACACAGTAAACACTTACAATGTGGAAGAGTGGCAGGGCATTAAGAGAGGATTACACATCCCACACAGTGGCCATGCTTATTCGGCAAGCTGCAACTAATCGGGTTCAAGCAGTGCTGCCAATTCTATCTTTCCACGTTCCCCGTCAAACATTCCTAACACATAGATTCCATGCTGTGCGTATGGTTTACCTGGCTCACTGAGTATTTGAGCTGTTATCACAGCCTTAACATAGGCTGGAAGTCATGATTATCCAATAAGAGTTTAGGTAAGGAGCATTCTTATTGGACAATCAGCGTTGGGGAAGTTACTCGCCAAAGTAATTCATTGCAGACAAGTTAATGTCCAGAAAGAACAAATCCAGAACAAGGTTTTGTTCTAACCAACCAGTAGAGCACTCTGTGACTGTGATTCTTTATGCTCAACTGGTAGGAGAATTTCAGATTTAAGATTTCGAGACTTAAGAGAACTTCCCACAATTCTGAGTGGCAGAAACATTTAAAACAACACACGGCATCACGGCAGATCACACCAGATCATAATCAGCATATTAACCATAAACAGAAGTCTGTCTTTCATGAAAAAAGGGGTAAAAGACATTTTTAGTCAGATGATGCTTTTAATTCAACACATTTCAAATGATGATATGTAGTGGATTTATTGGCCTAACATTTGCCTAACTTTTATTATGCCTAATGTATTATTTTCATACAATCATTGGGAGGATTTTGATAAACTGGTTTGGGCAGGAAAGTGAGTCTGAGAAACCATCGTTTCATTTCAGTTTTGTGTTGTCTACGTTTATATAACATGCATGAAACAACACAGTAATAACGCATGGAGTGAAGACTGCAGTTTCACATGGCATGACATGGCCACGTCAATAACATCTGCTGTCACGTAACTGCACAGCCTAGTGTAACTGCTGTCGGATCCCCTTAGCATCGTTGTCTTTTCTGAGGTCCTTATGACTTTTCCTTTGCACCTTTCTTTCACCTCATAACGTTTTCCATTAAGGTCCAGGACAAGTGGTTAGGAGAAAAGGAACCAGAGGATTCATAACGTTTACCAAGACATTGTACAGAAGAATGTCAGGGCATCTACTCTTTATCCAAAACTCAAAGCTGGGTCAAAAAATTACAATGATGCAAAACAAAGTAAATTAACAACAGTGTACCTCAGAAAGAAATTCCATGTTTTAGAATGGCCGAATCAAAATCTTGAACCGAAAAAAGTATGTTTAGTGGAATTAGGTAACTGCCTAATACCTGCTAACTGCGGTGTTATTGAGTTGAGATTATAGCTGCTGTGGCAGCACCACCTGCTGGCGATGTGCTGTCATTAACATTCAGAGCTCATTTTCATACCGAGCTACCTACATCTACAGAAAATAAAGGCGCATTATCAGTTTGTCTGACTGTCCACAGACCCTCATCAGGGCCCGCCCTGGGTGTTCTAGCGCCCTAGGCGAGATTCTAAAAAGCCACCATACCCTAGAGCACAAATTCTGTCAATTCATTGCTATTAAAGCATTTCAGTAGCATGGGGTATCTGGCTGCTAAATAGCTAGCTTGCGTCTGTTTGGTGAGTATATCCATCCATCCATCCATCCATCGTCTAGCGCTTCTCCGGGCGGGTCGCGGGGGCAGCAGTCTAAGCAGGGAAGCCCAGACTTCCCTCTCCCTTGCCACTTCGTCCAGCTCTTCCGGGGGAATCCCGAGGCGTTCCCAGGCCAGTCGAGAGACATAGTCCCTCCAGTGTGTCCTGGGTCTTCCCCAGGGCCTCCTCCCAATGGGACATGCCCGGAACACCTCACCAGGGAGGCATCCAGGAGACATCCTGACCAGATGCCTGAGCCACCTCATCTGGCTCCTCTTGATGTGGAGGAGCAGTGGCTCTAATCTGAGTCCCCCCTAAATGACAGAGCTTCTCACCTTGTCTCTAAGGGAGAGCCCAGCCACCCTGCGGAGGAAACTCATTTTGGCCGCTTGTATTCGCGATCTTGTTCTTTCGGT
>JAODKL010000051.1:11295315-11305822 GCA_026780765.1 Petrocephalus schoutedeni
TTCACCGGGAACACCAAGAGTCACGTCGGCGAGCTTTTTCAAAGTTTATTTGCATGATTGCATGTCCCTTGTTACACCTGTCACACCCCCTGCCACGGCCAGAGTATACAGAGGAGGTCAGGAAGGGTGAGGCCGAGAGAAGCCCGGATGATAGCCATTATTCGTCTCGTGATCACAAGTAAATTAAAATAAGCAGAAAAAAGGGACCAGGGCCCAAAAGACAAACGCAGAGGAGAGTGTGGATGTAACGGAGGCAATTCGCGGAGACGGGAAGCTTGAAAAGAGGAGGGGACAAAATGACGCTGACTTCAAGGAATGTTACATTCCTCCACTGCTCCACTGTTTGATTAAAAAAAAAAAAAAAAGACGACCTCAAAGGCTGACAGCAAATATGAATTAAAGAAAAATCAAAAATAACCTTCCCAAATGTATTTCTGTTATTATTACACTCATTAATACTACTAATTTTATATTTACACAGAAATATTTGCAATATTCTTCTTCTTCTGTTCTTGGTTTCTTGATTCTTAAGTACACTTGAAAATAAAATGTGTTGTTTTCAGAACAAACCCCCAACCAGAACAGGTCCCGTGTTCCCACATGATTTCTGGCTGCCCATCTGAACAGACACACACATACACACACAAATGGAGAGCATTTGTGACAGATAGTGTTTTCTACACACGCACGCACGCGCCCATCCAGCTGTCAGTGCCTGGGGCCCAAGGCGCCGTTAAGCGTTTTTGCTGACTGGACGCTCGCCTGTACCAAATGAGGCCAGCAGGAGGCGGTAAACGTCCATTAGCAGCGTAAATCTAATCTAATTCAAAGCACAACAAAATGTCGAGGTGGGAGGGAACTGTCAATCATTTACATTTAAAAAGCCCAAGCTGGCCGTTTCCATGTAATTGCTAGCCTATTGACAGCAAGCCATCTCCATGGGAACAGTGCATCCATCTATGCCCCCAGGCTGACGTGGAGAAGCCCCGCAGTGATGAACAGACTGCATTTCCCTTCTGGGCCCTGGCTGGGAGCGACATGCTGCACTTTGACCTGCAGCACGCTGCAGAAGGGTGTCAGCCTTAAGACGTGGTGGTAAAAATAAAACAAACTCCATAAAACCTACAAATCAATGACATACGATGTGTGTGAGGACTGCAGCAGAATGGAAATCCTACAGGGGCTGGAAAGGGGCGGGGCATGCACCTCAAACCATCCCTAACCCCACCCATACAAAGGGGCCAGGCCCCACCCCTAATCTAACCCCACCCACACCAGGGGGCCAGCCCCCACCCCTATGCTAACCACACCCACACGAGTGACACACCGAGCTGAGATGTAACAGAGGGCGGGGCTTGGCAGTCTCACATTAACTGATTGCTTCAAAGTCACATCCTAAGGTAAATTCCCGCTATTTAATAATGATACTAGAGCTGCTGGGGGGGTGGGGCAGACACGACACTGGGGGGGGGGGTGGGGGTGCTAACATGTACACAGAGTCAGCTTGCTCCCTCAAGCAGAAGGATCAACAGCGGAGGCAACGCGCTGAACCTAGGCCGGGGGGGTGGGGGGCGGGTAGGTGGGGGTCCATCATTGTTAGGAATTCCTGGGCACGCTGGGTCTCCGCTGCCCTGGTCTCAGAAGATGTCAGGGCAGCCCGCCCAGTTGGCCTCCTCTTTGGCCTCCCAGTAACCCCCCTTGTAGATATGGGTGACTTCTCCCGTGGTGGGGTCCTCAGTGCGCTCAAACCACAACGCTTTGTAGTTGTCCTGGTGAGTGCCTGAAAAACAGAAGAGGACTCAAGTGAATTAGAGGAGCGGCACTTCGCACAAGGCCTTCGAGCTGGAGAGCTGGGCAGGAGGCGACACACGGCTGCTGATGTGGGGGGCGGGGGGGGGGCACAGGGGCCCAGAGACGGGCTATGGCAGGCTGGAGGCAGGGGGGGGACAGGCAGACAGACAGCGCCACGAAGGGCCTCCACAGCGCCCCCCCGGAAGAGCACATGGGAGGAGAGCAGCACAAAACCGTGAGAGGCGAGAACGGAGACAGACGAACCAAGGAGCAAATGAATGCGGGGCAAGGAGAAGAGGTGCCACGCTACCGGCACTGGCACGGAACCCCGGGGGAGCTTAGGACCCAGCGGACGCGACATGTGCTGCAGGCCAAACACACACCCCACACATGACAGAGGAGGAGGCACGGCAGCAACAAGGAGGAGAGATACTTGCTTTTCAGAGGCGAGTCAGTAATGGAGTCCTCAGTGACAGCTTTGCGGGAGAAAGAGACAGAGACGGAGTGAACATGGGCACCAGGGAAGCCCGGCCCACCCCCCCCTACCCATCAGGCCCAGTCATCGTGTGTTCCATTATCCTCGGAGGTCGGAACCCCAAGTACCACAAAGTATTTATATGTCGTTGTTTCGATAAACAGACTGACGCTACACTTTTCAGATCTTCCATTTTCGTACAAAAGTTGCACATATACATTTTTAGTTACTCTACCAAACATCCGCGAACCCGGATTCTGGAACCTGCACTGAGCAGCCAGCCATCTTGAATCTGAAACTCGGGGTACTCTGGGCTGCTCTGAGATATTTCTCGGATTTCCGAGAAACAGGAGCGCGCGCATGTCGTCACTTCCGGCTTCGAAACTCGGAATCTGACTCGGATTCCGAGTTCCGAGGGCTAATGGAACGCTTCATCAGCCTCTGACCAGTCCTCGGGGGGCCCGCCGCCCGCGTCGCCTCCTTCTCCCGCCCCCACTGCCCGCTCCCTCACCGTCCTCGGTGGGGCTGGCCATCCGCGCCGCCTCCCTCTCCCTCTCCCGCCCCACTGCCCCCTCCCTCACCGTCCTCGGTGGGGCTGGCCGTCCGCGCCGCCTCCCGCTCGCGCTCGCGCCGCACGCTGCGCTGCTTCTCCTCCAGCCGCTGCTTCTCCGCGTTGGCCTCCTCCCAGCGGCCCTGCTCCATGAGTCGCTGATCCGGCCGCCGCCGGCTGTCCGTGGGAGCCATGCCCTCCTCTGTCTCGTTCAGCGTCAGTGCCAGAGATGAGAAGTAGTACATGGTCTCCGCCCCCTCTCTGCCAATCAGAGCACAGGCCATGGTGGGGAGGGGCTCACAGACACAGGGGCCGACACAGGGGCCGACACTCACGGAAGCGGGTTCTTCTTCCAGAGCTCCCGCGCCCGCAGCGTCTGGTACACGGTCTTCTGTTTGCCGTCGGTCCCGTTTTCGCCGCCGCCGCCGCGGCTGCTCTGCATCACGCGGGACACCTCCATCTTCTCGTCCCAGGTGCCCGACAGCACGAAGTGCACCTTGCCGTCCTTGTCGCTCACCACGCCGGTGACCTGCGGTGGGGACGCGTCACGGTTACCGTCGTGCCCGGGACCTTTCCCACAGATTTACACTGTGAGGGAGGCTGAGAGCAGAGCCGCGCGCCAGAGATACCGACCTTCCGGGCCACGTCCCTGGAGAAGTAGCTGTAGGGGGCAAACTTGAGGTGGCAATGGTCTCCGGTGCGGTGGTTCACCACGTCGATCTCGCCAGACTAGGACAGAGATCAGCACACTAGCACACAGTAGGATCGCAGCAGGGCTGCCGCGATTAGTCGATGCGGAAAATGCGTCGACGTCAGTGATTTCAGATCGATGCATCTTATTTTTAATATTTCAATGACATTACCTTTTTGATTTCTAAAATGCTTCAAATCAATATAAAGAAAAAGTTTCCCCTTCAGTATTAATACGTAATTATGTGAGTAGTGCAAATTATCACAACACAAAAATGGCGGTCTGTACACTGTGCAAGGTCTCAATGGCACAGCACAGCAGCACTAGTGCTACGCACGAGAACCTGAAGAGGAAACACAGGCGCTATTCTGGACCACGAGAATCAGCAAAGACACCGTAAGTGTTGCCTATTCACGTTTATTCTACGTCGATTGACGGTGCTGATGTGTGTGTTCGTGTACGGTGGGCTTGTTGGGACAAGAGTCATTATCATAAACTAAGACAAAAACACTACATTTAAAAAACATATATCTCGAACTGAAATAAACATGAGAATTATATCTATGAAAAGAATTCAGACTTCAAACTTTTTGCTTTGTTTATCCACAATCTCACCTGGTCGATCCACAGCTTGCCCACGATGATGTTGTGCACGGTCGTGGTGACCTTCTTCCACGAGTAGTGATTGTTACTCTTTTCAAACATACAGTGGATAGTTCCTACAGCAGGGACAGTCAGCAAGGGTCAGCCCATACACGCACACACCCATGCACCCACGCACACGACCACGCACCCACCCACCCACCCCCACACACACACACACACACATGCACCCACCCACGCACACGCCCACAGCACCTGGAGAGGCCCCAACCCACTCACCCAGGGGCATGATGGACAGGTATTTCCCCCTGAACTTGCTAGCAAGGGCAATTTCCTGCCTCAGGGTCCATCCTCGCTCAGAGATCACGTGATGAGCTGCCGCTGGGGGGTGATGGCTCACCTGCGGGGGCGGGGGGTTGGGCAGGAGGATTACTTAAGTTTTCTGCGATGCACCCACCTGCTCACCGAGGGAGCCCCGGGGTGCGATGCCCTCACCTGCTCGCACAGGGACCGGTAGCCACTCTCCTTGAGCCGGTCCAGCTCGAAGGTCTCCCCCAACAGCGGGTTAAAGGGCTTGCCAGTGCGGTGCACTGTGGTCGAGTAGGACGAGACAGAGAAGGCCGCCACGTAGCACAGCTGCTCCAGGGGGTTCTGGCATTTGGCCGCCTTGTCCAGCAGCTCGGAGTACTCCAGGTCCTCCGAAAGGCGCTGCAGCATGGACAGCGGCTCGTTGAAGTTCACCTGCAGGGGGCAGCAGAGAGCTCATTTTATGCCACAGACACCCACATGACCACAAGGGAGACTGAAGGAGGAGGGGAAGGGGGCTCACCGGCATGGGGATCTTGGAGAGCTCCTTGCCGATGCAGTTCTTCATGATACTCCACAGGTTCAGTGAGTAGTTGGGCTTATCTGGGATGCGGCTCCGCCTCTTTCGCACTGGCTCCACCTCCTGCGGCTGCGGAGACTCCGGATTGGATGCCAGCGACTGTTCATCAAGCTGTAAATGTTAAAGCAGCAAGGTTTAACATTCTTTACCTGACATATCAATCTGGGCATGAAACAGTAAGCACCACTACAGACACGTAAAAGTGAGCCATTTCACAGGCTGAGGGGTAAGCAGCGGCTAGTTTTAATATTTTAAATTAGCCCTCCAATGGCCGAGTACAGGATCACATGCATTTCAGTGAGATGAGTCTCCCGACAGCTGACGAGGGCCACAAGCATGCATGTCGGCTCGCCGCCTGCACGCTCACACCCACACTCACCGACTGCTCATCCATGCCGATCTCACTGCTGATCCCGCTGACATTGCTGCCCGATCTCCTAGGAGACACACGGGGTTAAATTTCCCATGCTGCACTGGGGCGGAAGCCGGCGGCAGACAGGGACCGACCTGTGGTACTTGGGGTCCGCGGGTACAGTGATGAACTCCGGTACGTCCTCCATGGCATCAAAGAACTCGTTCTCGTCATCCTCGTCGCTCGCGTCCCCTTTTCCTGGCGCAGACCCTGTTCCGGTTCGGACACGCCACATGTTACTCTCACACTGACATCATACTGATGTCATAGATGACATCAGCTCAGATCAAGTCAGTGGTGATGTCCTGACAGGAAGCTAGTATCTGGAGGACCCGCCCACCTTTGCTGTCCCCGGCAGTGTTGGCCAGCGAGGCAGGCAGCACGGTGGCCCCCCGGAACGCCCGCTCCAGGTGGTTGTGCTGCTTGGCCAACTGCTCCAGGGTCTCCTCAAGGCGGACGCGCTGCTCCCGCTCTGCCTGCAGGGCCTTCTGCCAGCGCTTACTGTGGGTCTGGGCCAGGGCCAGGAAGTCTCTGCAAGCCTGGGGAGCAATGGAGGAGGAGTGAGAGAAGGAGGGAGTGAGGGAGCAAGTGAGGAGGGAAAGGGGGATGGAGGGAGGAGACGAGAAGGGAGTGCGGAAAAGACAAGGAATGAGGAGGGTAGAGGAGGGGCAGAGAGGGAGGAGGGAGCGAGGATGAGGGAAGGAGAGGGAGCAATTGAGGAGGGAGAGAGTGATGGGGCGAGGGAGGAGTGAGGGAGAGCGGGAGGGAGTAAGAGGAGTGAAGAGGAAGGAGGAGGGAGGGAATGAGCAAGTGAGCACAGAGGAGAGAGGGAGCAAGGAGGAGAAAAGGCATCACTAAAGCACTCCAAGGCAGCCAGGAGCAGCACCGCTGCTGGGAGACACACTCACGTTGATCATGGCATTGGACGTGATTCGGAACAGCGTGGCCCTCTCCGTCACCTGCCGGATCTTGTCCCCGGCGTCTGCCCCAAGACGCACCCCCTCCAGCTCCGACAAGGACCTGAGGAAACACAAGAGGGAACCACGCGGCCACCTTCCTCAGAACGAGCATACACCTGCCGATCGCTGTCCTGCAGACGCCCCCGGCGAATGAGGGCCCTTACGGTGGTGAAGTGTACGACAATCACAGTAATCAGCCTTTTAAATGGGCCCTTACTGACATTAGGGAACAACTGCCGCTTCAGTCCCAAAGTCACGTGACCTCCCCCCACCCCCCCAAGGAAGGCACCCCCATACCTCTGCAGAGCAGAGCCGTGCTTGGCGATGAGGTCATTACAAGTGCTCAGGTCCTCCACCTTGCTCCCCAGAGTGCGCAGCGTCGACTGTACCTCCGCGTTACGGGCCCCCCCACCCTGCCCCGCCGACGGGGGGGACGACGGAGGGCAGTCATCTCCCGAATCATCTGGGAAGCCATGGAAGCAGAACTCGTGTGAAAAGAAGCACTTTGTTCCAAAGAATCAGTTCTTGCTCTGTCCCACAGGGGGACCCAACCGCAAGACAAAAAGCGCTTCCCAAAATTTGATATTTTTAGCCTTAATTTAAATCCATCGCATACTGGTCCAGCAGGCAGCACTATTACCTCGGGGTTGGGGGTTCAAATCCCACTCCCTGTAAACTGGCATCTCGAACACCCATAGTGTGGGGTTGCCACCCCATTGCCTGGCACACTGCTATGAGGGGGCGCTCTCACCGGACTCGGCCTGCATGCGCACGGCCTTTGCCTTGGCCAGCTCCAAGGCGGTGATCCATCTCTGGCGCTCCACTTCCGAGCTGGCCTTCAGGTGGTACGTCTGCGCGCCGCCGTTGGAGATGACGAAGTTGCAGGAGTCCTCCACGGCGATGTTGGCCGTGGCCAGGTTGATGGTGCCCCGGCAGGTGTGCCCCATCTCTGCCTGCGTCCTGTTTTGGCCAGAATTAGGAGGAGCATCAAAGGGTGTGCTCATGAAATGCTTAGCAAAACAATCCCAACAACAATGCAAGGCCTGATGAGCAGTAACACAATTAATAGTTAATTAACAGTTACTAAATGGATACTGATCACCTTGGAGAAATGCTCCTTCCTATTTACCCGCAGTAGGCGGAGGGTCTGCTTCCTACTTACCTGTAGTAAGACAGCAGGCCGTTGCTCAGGACGAACCATCGCCGCTGGTAGCCCTTTATATAGTTGGTCCACTTAAAGAGCCAGCCCTTGTACGTGTCCCCAGGTGTCGGCGTGGGCGCCTTGGGCTCCGACATGACGCCAGCCCGCGGCTTCGCAGTCTAGGATGGGGCCTAATCACCTACAAAGGGCACAAGCAGAAACATCCTAAGAATGTACAACGGCGGCAACTCACATTTTTTTTTATTAAATATTTACACGCACTGAGTACCCCGGTTCGCCTTTCGGAGACGCCCGGGGACGAACTGCGCTAAAGTTATAACGCCGTTTCGCCGGTGCCGAGGGCACCTTCACGTCACAAATAAACGCTTTCAGCAGATATTTGTAACCTAGCAGCGGACCGGCGCCTTACCGGCCCGCCGGTGGGCTGTCGGTCGGCGTTAGCTGACGCCAGCCGGCCCTGTATACGTGTCCGAAATGCAACTCGCCTTCCAGGCACCCGGGGCGGCTAGCTAGCCGAACACGATGCTATCACTATCATCTACCAAAGGCACAATCGGCAGCTTGCATTCTGCACGACACGGTCAGATTGTCCCGTAAAATGGACGAGCGCCGTGTCAGGTCGCTTTATGAATAAATAAAGCGGAGCGGGGCAGACGGCGGCCAGCGGCCTGTTCCCCCCCTGCGGAGGCCCCTGCGAGCCGGCCGCTCGAGTTCTCCCCCAAGCCGGCTGCACAGCAACTCCCGCCGTCCGCTGTCAAGCCGGCTGCCTCGGTTCCCTCCAAAGCGACCGAATAATATTTAAACCGCAGACGTACGATTAAAGAAAAAAACGCCGTCTGCGCTGTCCGGGTCAGCCGATCGGCGGTCCGGTCCCGAGCGCGCCGAACCCGTACCAGCTCCGATCCCCCCGGTTCCGCCAGCGCCGCTTCACGCTTTAAATCCCCGGTCAGTCAGCCCTGCCTATTCTTCGAAAGAGCTCCTTAAGTTACAAAGCGGACTCTTTACAAGCATGTAACCCAGCCGGCTGTCTCTCACGCAGACCCGAATCGCAAGGGCTTGTACCTCCGGCCGCCTGCGAACCTCCCTCCCCAACAAGGAAGTCGGCTAGCTGGCAGGCTAACGCGATAGCCGGGGTCAGCGGGGGCTGCCCGTCGGTCCCCCACCAGCGGCCGCCGTGTCATGCGGCGAGGACGCAGCTCAGCCCGCCCGGCATCTCGTCGGAACAGACAGCTCCGATACCCAACGCCACTTATTCCACAGTTCGCCGCGTATTCCCGCTGCGCGACCACGGTCGATGGCGTGTTTCGAAGAAATTCATTTTGTCAAAATGAATCTCAGACACGGCTGACTCACGGATTAGGGCCGAATAACCGTGGGTGACCTCGCAGTCTTGGGGATGGAGGGGGGGGGGGGAGTGTGAGGAAGAAGAAAACCTGCTCCACCAGCAGAGAAAAATCTGAAAGGGGCGGATTTTTTTGTTGCACTGCAGCTAAAACAGAGATATCCAAATAGCCTGGTACTTTCCCTTTGACGCTGCTATTTTGAGACTGAGTACTCGTTCACTTTCACGGGGCATGTTCCAAACCCTTTCCTAAATGAAATTTGGCTCAGATAAAGTTAAACATAAAATCTGCACGCATTTATGCATGCACATACGCTGCAAGTGTGTATAGCCTATGCAGAATGTTTTCTGTGCTTTCCCCTACATTCCAAAGCCCTAAAGGGGAACGTTCACACCCAAAAGTACCTCCGGGCACGACAGAGCAACAGCCTTAACTACCAAGCTTCTCTAAAACCGCAACGGCCTAATGCATACGTCATAATGCATATAACGTACTAAAAATGCGTATTTTAAAGGCATTAAAAAATGCGACTCCGGTGGGACTCGAACCCACAACCTTTGAATCACATCTCAAGTGCTTGACTAGAAGTCCAATGCGCTATCCATTGCGCCACGGAGCCACCTGTTGATGGGAAGGTGAAATTGCTTATATGTTAATATGTATCATCATATCATCAGCGCAGGTTTTCTGTCATTTTGTTTCACAAGTCTTTATTTATGGCCCACAATTTCCAACAGACAAGGCATGAACACGTACAATACACGACTGTCCAATAATCACCAAAAAAGCGAACATAATAAAAACAGTGCAACCGGGAAAAATACAAAAAACGCTTCTACATACAGGAAAATACCAGGGTAATTTAGAAGGTCCAAGTTAGTTCACAAGCTTCGAAAGTTTTAAACTATTGCTCCTCTTTATTAATTTCAAGGAAATAGACATTTCATAACGCCCTATGAAAGGCTGTAAAATATGACTGCTTTGTGTATCTTTCCCTTTACCCGTTGTAGGGGAAAAAACAAACAAAAATAACATAACTAAACCTTTTAAACCAAAAATTGTAGGGAATAGCCAATAACGTGGATCTTCCCAGCGAGCCTACCTGTACTCATCCCCGCAGCCTGCGGCAGGTGTACCCGGAAGCTTGCGGAGAATTAATTCTTTCTCGGGGAGGAGACCTGCGGGTGCCCACGTCCTGCGCTCATGCGGCGCCTTTGCCTCTCAAATAAGCACGCTTACATGCCTCGGAAATGCGTGTGAAATGCGTGAACTTTGTAGCTCGCGCTGCATAAGACGCGGTTTCGAATCTTGACTCGACCGCTGATGGTCTTGCGCAACAACAGCAAGGATGCCACTAAAATTAACCAACACTACTGCAGATTATATATGTGTACCGTATGTATAAATATTTAAAAAAACTTTTAATACGTGTGATTTGTTTAAGATTTTTAACAGGGTAGCAGCTTGTTTTTCCATCTTTCTTCGGCGAAAAAGTTCATAAAAGACGGCTTACTACCAGATAAAAAAAAAATAGTCTTTATTACAGGACACTTTTATCGGTTAGTTATTGGCAACAGGACAGACGGGCATCTGGGCCGTCCTTCTCGTTTCTTGGTAGGAGGAAGAAACGTGATT
>JAODKL010000052.1:0-26936 GCA_026780765.1 Petrocephalus schoutedeni
ACTCCAAAAGACCCTGGGCTTCTGAAATAACAACCCGGGCTTAAGCCCAGTAAGCCACCCCCAGGCTCCGCCAATGGGGTGTAATTTCACAGCCCTTTTTCTGCAGAAGACCTCCGCCAAGTCACGGTACGGCTGGGGGATGGCCGCCAGATCAACATTGGGGGCCTCGGACTCCCTAGAGCATGCCCCAGCCGTTGCCTGTAGGCAAACTTCAGAGCAGGTTGGCCCCCACTGCAGAATCTGGACTCCCCAGGTGGTCTGCACAGTGAGGGTCTGCACAGTGAGGGTACCGAAGTCCGTGGTAAAGTGACTCACGGAGTCTTCTTTACCCCAAGTCTTCTTTACAGTCTTCTGTAGTCTTCCTTGTCCTCTCTGTGCTCCTCTTGCCCCTCCACCATGCATTCTGACACCTCTGTCTCTTGCTATTAGATTTTCTGCCTGCTCCATTTTTCGTGCTGATAACTGTACACAAAACACTCGGTTATCATCAGCCATGTCTTGCGCATGTAGAATGGGGGGGGAGGTGCTTGTTATTCTTAAATACTTTCTAACAAACTGCCAAATATTTCCACTGCTCATTGTACATTATATTTGACATGCAATGATTATACAATGACCCATTGTACTGATATGATTAAGATATGTGTATTCCTTAATCATAGAAGGACGATCTGTTATGATTGGCATATTAGAGTCGATTGAGAATTGTGTCTATACAATGTATTTTTTTTCCATTTCGTTTTCATGTTGTTGTTCTTGTATTGCGACTTTGCTGTTTTTATGTTATTCAGTGAAAGTGATGCATTACATACTGTAAGGTAGAGCCTTGTAATGTTGAAACTGGTGTGTTTGACATGAATAAGTATCAATTTGCTAGTGAAAAATGATTATTCAGTGACAATGAGAATGTGGGAACTTACTATCATTGAGAATTTTGGAGCTCAGGAGCATATGCACACTGACATACTGACAATATATCTAAGCATCATAACCCACATGGTTAAAACCATGCTGATTGTACTTTAATTTTGGAGGCACTAATTAATTCATTGATGGAATTATTTGCTTTTGATCAGTTAACTGTTTTGAGTACGTTACAGGCTTTTGCATCTAAACTATAGTGTTGTGCTGCATGCATGAACTATTTTGAGAAATGCTCTTATAGTCTCGATAATGTTAAGTATGTTTCATGAAATGTGGCAAAAAAATTGAGAAATTTGTGTGAAGCAATAAGAAATGATGTTCTGCTGTGCAGAAGTGGCATTGTGGTGTGGAGATTACGCTTGTTGTTTTGCAAATGTAAATTGTCTTATGAGAAATGCTCCAAAGCAATTGAGAAAAACTGTAACACAGAAAGAATAACACTCTCTATATATTCTCTTTAAGGGAAATGATACCGGGAAAAAAGCTGCCTGTTTTCTGTGTGATCTCTTTCTAGTTGGGACATTTTATCTATAGCATCTAATTCCACACACATGCATTCAAAGAGAATGCTCCCGAAAAAAGTAAACATAATTTAACATCACATTCCAAATTAGGTGTAACAGAATAAAAGACAACAGAAATTTCTTCTATATTCCAAAAAGTCATTGACATCTTGTTGGAAGGCAAGATGAGCACAGACCGCTCCTCAGGGGCACCCCAGCCATTCCACACGAGAAGGCAAGATGAACACAGACCTCTCCTCAGGGGCACCCCAGCCATTCCGCACGAGAAGGCAAGATGAACACAGACCTCTCCTCAGGGGCACCCCAGCCATTCCACCTAGTTGTTCAGTTTCACCACTAGCTCATTTAAAGTAATTAACTAATTATTTCAATAAGGTATGAATTATCCAAACATGGTACGCTACGTCTGCTTGAGATGGTTTGTCTAAGACCAACTATTGTGTATCAGTGTTAGTACAGATTACTGTAAATGATGCATCAGCCAACCACACATACACACTGACTCATCTGGGCACTGCGCCAAACAAGTGCCCAGATGAGCCGCAGTGATAGCATGTGTCATATACTGGAATACTGGAATTCACCACTGCCCAGAGCCTGACCTTTCTCCTGTAAATATTATTATCACAGTATGGAGCACGCAAGGTGAGCGGTGAAAATTCACCCAAACATCTGATGAACTTCAAACATGTCCTGTGTTGGGGTGCAGAGCACTGCTGAGCACTGCTGCTGAACGACGTGAGATATTATTGTGCTGAACATGCCCAGAGTCATGCTGAAATAAAAACTCATTACTGTACATGGTTCTGTAAATAAGAGTGCTGAGGAGCTGTAGTGCCACTGCTCCACGTGATGAAAGGCAGAGAGAAGGCTGCTTTAAGGAGACACATCTGCTTGCAGGACGCAGCTTCGCGTGATGAAATAATGCACAGGGATGAGAGAAGGCCGCTCTAAGGAGATACATCTGCTCGCAGGACACAACTCCACTATGGCATATCCTCCTGGGTTCAGCTCCATGTCCTCCAAGCTATTGCTCTATGTCCTACTGGGCTCTACCCCATGTCCTTTTGGGCTTTACACTGTGTCCTCCAAGTGTCTAAGCATATCCTCCTGGGCTCTACAGTGTGTTCTCCTGAGCTCTCAGATTTGTCTTCTTGGGCCCTTCGCCGTGTTCTCCTGGGCCCTGTGTGGCATCCTCCTGGGCTGTACGGTGTGTCCTCCTGGTCACTATGCCATGTCCTCCTGGCCTCTGCAAAGATCCTCCCGGGCTCTGTGCTGTGTCCTCCTGGGCTCTTTGCCATGTGCTCCTGGGCTCTGTGCCGTGTCCTCCTGGGCTCTGTGCCGTGTCCTCCTGGGCTCTTTGCCATGTGCTCCCGGGCTCTGTGCCGTGTCCTCCTGGGCTCTATGCCATGTCCTCCTGGGCTCTGTGCTGTGTCCTCCTGGGCCCTGTGCCAAATCCTCCTGGACTCCAGACACTATGCTAGATAACAATGCAATAGTGAGCGGGCTACTTGAAGCACTTGGCCAGACTAAACATTACTGTTTGCACAAAATTCACAGGATCAGGAAGGTAATTGACTTTAATGAGAAACTGAAAGCAGGGTTCTACCAGTTCAGCATGATACTGTACTACAATGTGAATAACAGCCACTTCATTAGCCGTCTGAAAAAGTTTCATAAAATGCACCTTACTGCTTTGCATACATCCCACTGAAACCACGTCTGATCATGATTAACATCTCAAGATGAAAAATCTAAATAAAATCTACATCCACAAATGCAATGCACAAAATCTTGCTAAAATTAGATCTCTCTTTTCCAGAGAATGCTTGTGTGACAAGGAGATCTCACCCTTCATGGGATGAAGCAAGACTTCCCAACATCCACTGGTACCCTAGGCTATAAGTGTCTTCTGTATTGGTTCCCGAGAAATTCAGCTGGGCGAGTCCAAGACCTGTTATTCTATAATCAGGTCTTTATAAGTGAGAACACAAATTTACAGGATTAAAGTGAATGTTGTGTGCTAAAGTGAAGCTTCCCTCCAGGAGAATGAGGGGCAGTACAGTAAGAAGGAGAATTTCGAAAAGCTGAGAAGTTTCTCTGGTGTGTTGGTGGAAATGGTTTGCTCTGATGCGGTGTGGAGTTTGCAGCAATGCTAGGTCGCATCCTCTCTGAGGCTGCTGCTGTCACTGCTGTGGAAAAAGGCTGCTGCGATGGCTGGAAAAAGAGAGAGACTTCAATATTTCGATGACACACACACTTACACGGAAGCTTCAATTGATACCAGTGAAACATGCTTAGATTCATTCTCTTGCTCTCTCCCTCTCCTCTCTCTCTCTCTCTCTCTCCACATATATGTTCAGTTGGCTTAAAGTCAGACGATTGACTGGCCCATTCTAACAGCTTGATTGTCTTTCACGGAAAGACAATTGAGAGTTTCCTTTGCTGTATGTTTTGGATCGTTGTCCTACTGGATGGTCCACCCACGTCTCATCCACATCTTCCTGGTGGGTGGCAGCAGATTCATGTATCAAGAATCTCTCGGTACATAACCCCATTCATTGTTATATATGAAGTCTGCCAGTAGCATGAGATGAGAAACAGCCCCACACCATGGTGCGTCCACCTTCAAACTTCACTGTTGGTATGGTGTTTTTCAGGTGATGTGCATTCCTCATCCAAACATGGTGTGTTTCATTTGACCAGGCTACATTCTCCCAGTATTTCATAGGCTTGACCAAATGTTGTGTAGCAGACTTTAAATGAGCTTCAGCATGCCTTTTCTTCAGTAATGGAGTCTTGCTGGGTGAGCGCACATAGAGGCCATGCCGGTGGAGAGCATTGCCTATTGTCTTCTCTGTAACGATTGTACCTGCTACCTCCAGGTCTTTCTGGAGCTCTTTCTGAGTGGTCCTTGGCCCTGGTCAGAAATCTTGCAAGGAGCCCCTGCACGTGTCCAGTTGGTGGTGGGGTGATGTTTCTTCCACTTGCAGATAATAGTGCTTACTAGAAGATTCAGAAGCCTTGAAATATGTCTGTAACCACTGTTCCATTGATATGCTTTGCAATAATCAGGTTGCGAAGGTCTTGGGAGAACTCTTTGCTTTTACCCATCATGAGATGTTTCTTGCGTGACACCTTGATAAATTTACAGAGATACCTGTAGGTGTTGGAATTACTTTCTAACTACTGTATTTGCTCCTTTCTGCTGGTTGTTTGCCTTTCCTTGCCTTGCTGCAAGGAATAGTGGATGCAAAATCTTTTCCCTATGTCATTAACACATCTAACTTTATTTATTAACTTAAATGTTAATTAAATGTGAATTAATGATATGTGTGGATTTCAGTGACACGTTCAATAAGTTTAAAACTTATTTCCCCCACTGTGTGTGTATATATACAGCCCCAGAAAAAATTAAGAGACCACAGCACAATTTTTGTTTCACTCATTTCTCAACTTATGGTTATGCTTCTGTGTAAAATATATGTATTTTTGTTTTTTTGCAAACTGCATCACGGTTCTTCTCTGTTTCTCTTTAATGTAGGGCTTCTTCCTGGCTTTATGGGACTTCAGTCATTTTTATTTTTTTAAAATTGTGCTGTGGTGTCTTAATTGTTTTCTGGGGCTGTATATAATGAACCATGTTATGTGGTCCAGAAATGTCAGCTTGTGTCACTTCTGCCTTTTCTCAGAATCTGCATGAAAAACCCACAATATGAAGACATATGAGGTAGTGTGATAAAACACTTCCTTGGTAAACAAGGAATGAATCTGCATTGCTGCCCCACATCAAGCAATCTTGCTGCATTAGCAAATAAAACTGAACAGACGGAGTTCAGACACTGTATGTGGCTGGTACTATATTGTACTATGCGGCCCAGGTTAGTTTGATAAGGATGGCACTTGTTGGCCATTCAAAGCACACATAGATTTCAAAGCACACATACACACACAAATATGTGACCACCATTAAGGGAAAAGTACAGCATGTGCCCTAACGGTCTACACATATATTGTGCTGCTATATGTAGCACAATGACACGCAATGATTCCGTAATCGGAATATTTGAGTTCATTTTTTATTCCCTCCTTCTTTTCTATCATCTTTTCTTTTTACAAATGAACAAATAGCAATAATAATAGTAATAATAAAAATATTCCAAGGACAGCCAAAAAAAGTAAAATACTCAACCTCTCTGTCACTTTTAACATCTGTGCTGAAAAGAGGCATTACAAATTTTTATGTCAGTGTACTAATATTTGTGGTATGTTTAGATATATACAGATGTATTAGGCTCATTCTGCACGGAGCACCTTGGTTTTTCCCCACAGTATGATGTCACTTTGTAAGTTTCTACGTCCCCCACACAGTGTGTTTACTCTCATTTTGACAGGAGGCACTGTGCAATTACATGTGCAACCCCCCGTGCAATTACATGCTGTGTTTTCAGGAAAACAATCTCCCAAATGAGACATTTGGACCAAAACAGAAATAGAGAGCAGAGAGAAAAGGCCAGCTGGCTCAGTGGTTTTGATTCTCCTTTCTGGCTTTGGCTGCCTTCCTCTCTTTATTTCTGCGCTCCGCAAACTCCATGCTGATGTTCTGCAAATCGACCACAGCGCCTTATTCATGTTCATTCCAAGGTCTGGCGCAGTTTGGCCGCACTGCGCCTGGGAGTCTAGCTCCTGTGGCACAGAGAAGGTGCTGAACCCTAATGATGATCTCGTATGACTGTGACCCCCCCGCTGCGGGCCCCTGGCCGGGGCAGTGTGGCCCCCCGGGCATCCCTCCTGCACACCTTCCTTCCTGTGCTTTGGCTAATGAGCACAGTGGGGCTGAGTTTCGTTTTTGCTTCTCTTTCTCTTTTCACTACACATTCCTCTCACCAGCCTCTTCCCAAAAGGTCGGGGATACCCTACAAGGGGCGACTGGCAGGGGGATGGGGGGGGGGCGAGAGCTCTCACGGTTTGTGCTTATGGGGGCTGCAGCTCTCTGCTGTGATGCTTTCAAAGAACAACACTCTCTGCGCCTATGACTCCCGTGCTATACCCATAGATACTGAGGCCACATTTACCACATTCAAATGTAAATGGGAATCATTTTATTCATTTAACACTGTACCAGTCCTAGCCAATCACCTGCTGTCAGCACAGCGTACGTGCCTCCGTATGTCGTTTAGCATGGCCTCAGTTTATACGTTTTTGGCCTAGCTCTAAGTTTAGCCACCACAGCAAAAAGAAGCACACAGAGTACTGTGATCGTATAGCAGTATTAGTCAGAAACGTTCACATCCACAATGAGAGGAGAGCAATCTTTTTTTTCCAAGTAAATAATATAATGTGGTTATACAGAAATGGAAAAGAAACTCAAATACGCACCTGCACCGAACAAAGAAAAGGCATGCAAACATCGAGGGGGGGAAAGACTGTCTGGGCCATCGCTCTGCTTAAAAAAAAGAGATAAATGGATACATTTATAGATGTGGGTTAGCATTTATTGATGCTAATGGCTATGCTACACAGTATGGCACAGAGTCTACGCAATATTTAAGTATAGTTTTAATGGGAAAAGACGCACAAAACTGCACAAAATCATAACACTTCCTGCAATGTTTAATATCCTTATGATGCACACACTTATGTAACCTAAAAACCATCTATGTCAAATAAAAGCAAATAATCTTATAGTGATTATATTTTCTGACCTACCTCACATGGCGTTACGCGTATGCATATGGCGAAGAAAGGCACGCGTGCGGATCACAGTACTGGGTGGCCAATGATGTTAACAGAGAAAAATTAGTGCGCACCATACCAACCAGATCCCCTTTTTATCTTTACAAAAAAAGACAATAATATATATATATAAAAAAATATCAAATTTTGGCGGAATTCACAACTACATAACCCTTTTTAGTTTTCCTTCCCGTTACACAAAAGCAAGAATCATCATTATTATTGTAATTCCAAAATGTAATGCCAAATTTAAGTGTCAGATTTACGCTGAAATCATGTCTTCCTGCAGAGAGCAGGAAGTTACAGTTACAGTAGCTACAGCCACCACAGGAATCACAGAAATAAAGTGAACACAGGCCAGGGACACCCCAGGCCTTAGAGGACCCCCCCCCCCCCAGCCTTGGGGACTCCCCCAGGCTCAGCTCTAGGTCAGCATGGCGGGCTGTCCCCTCCGACGACCAGCTAAATGAGCCTGCATAGATATTTAATGCAGGATATGATGCTTGAGCGCCCAATGATCCAGCTCTGAGACAGAGTGTGTGATTGGCCAAACTGCCAGTGATCCAGCTCTGAGATCGAGTGTGTGATTGGCCAAACTGCCTCCAGTCACTCTGCTGTCCCCCACAGCAGCGACACATTCTGCTCTGATGTGTCTCCATCAGATGTTCACACATGGCACACAGGTAGCGCTGATGTGGGCCGCCTCGCCTCTGCTCTCCTAACAAGTCAGTCTTAACTAGGTAACTAGTCAGTGACCATCAGTCTCTGTCAATGGGGGAGTTTTTTTTATCTCATCAACCACCCCTCATCCAAATCACCCCAGCAACGGAAATGGCACATATCTAAAAAGAAATGCTATTAGCATTCAGTGGGAGGAGGGGGTGTGAGGGGGCAGCAGGAAGTTTGGCTGCATACGTGCTCTGTGAAGTCTCTCTTATGGGGCTGCTCGCCGGACAGCATATACATTTGTATGCACAGCCTGCTGTCACCTCACCCTGCATAGCTGGCCTCACCCCATATGATGGGGAGTTTGAGGAGGCTTTGACGTTCGGAATGACACTCTTTGATGTTGTCGCAGCTCTGTTCTGTAAGCATTTGTGGTTTACAGCAGCTGGAGGCCGTTAGCCAGAGGTGGTTGAAACATCTTATGCTTGAAGCCAGCTTCAACACTGCCCCAAAAAGCTTCACTTTGCCCAGTTTCACTCAGATGTTGGCACCCTGGGAGTATTTATACTCTCAGAACATTCTAGACTCTGAACCATGCTCAACATTGGCTCGGGCTCTTTCCATGCCAAACAAACTGGGTGCCGGCACTGGTTATGGTAGGCCTCTTCTGGATGTGCACTGGGCATAGGTGCCCTCTTCTGAGTGTGCACTGAGTATGGCAGGCCTCTTCTGGATGTGCACTGGGCATAGGTGGTCCCTTTTGGCTGTGTACTGGTTATGGCAGACCTCTTCTGGATGTGCACTGGGCATAGGTGGCCTCTTCTGAGTGTGCGCTGAGTATGGCAGACCTCTTCTGGCTGTAAACTGGTTATGGCAGGCCTCTTCTGGCTGTAAACTGGTTATGGCAGGCCTCTTCTGGCTGCAAACTGGTTATCCTGGGATGGATCTGTCATCCAGAGCAGGCACACAGAGATGGAGACAGGGCCAGCTGTCATTTTAATCGATAACATTAGGACGGTGTGTCATGGGCCTCAGTGTTGCATTATGGGTAATAGTAAGTGGACCAGCAGGTTGGCTGACTAAAGTCCCCAGAGGTATTCAGTTATGATCTTCTTCACCTAAGGGAAGCTACTGCAATGAAACAGAGAGATAGAACCAAAAATGTGCCGGAATGTCCAGAAAAAATAACCAATACCACAGTGCACAAAAGAGTAATTGTTAAGATCCTGCAGAGTTAGTGTGATATTCTCATTTAAAAGCATTTTCAATATATGATATTGCACTACCCTGTGACCCTTACCAGATTAAGCAGTTGAAAAACAGATGGATGGATGGATTACATTAATGTTAGGGACTGTAGAAGTAAAGTATAAAGTAAATTAAATACAAGTAAAGGTTTCAGTACATTTCTGAAAATCTTGGGTGACTGGGTAGCTGACAAGAGAGCTTTGTAAAATGAATGCATTGATTTTAAAAGGTTAGGACCATGCCTACGATCAGAAGGGCACCGGGTCAACTCCTAGGGTCGTTAGAATGATGTCATCCAATGATTTTCTTTAATGAAGTGAAATTCACCCAAGCATTCTCTTGAGCGCCGTCTGTCCTGTCTGTCATTTTCCTGCATGTCATCCTCACTCACAGATGCCACCCAAAAGCACAGCGAGCACAGCGCCTATGTCTTGCTGATCACAGACACGCCGGGGGGACGCCACTAAAACTACCTTCAGCTATTTATCGCTTCAGCTGAATAGGTAGTGAAACGAGACAGAATGAAAGAAAGAGCTAAATAGCGGGTGTGCACAGCATTGACGGAAGGAGAGAGCGAGAGGGCAACCAAGGCAGGAAGCTTCAGGAGCAGGACAAGAGAAGTGTGAAGGCGTGGCCGGCCTCTTTAAAACAGCCAGCCGGGTCAGTGCCGGCAGACACACGTGCAGACTCTCCACTCTTCCTTGCCGCATGCCGTGCTCTCCTCTGATCTGATAAAGGACCCTTCGGCTGACAAACACACACGCACACGCACTGACACACTACAGCGCGCTATACACCACTGTTCTGAAGGACGACCCTCCGGCCGGCTGCAGTGCTGCAGACATGAGCTCCTCTCCAGCCGTCTGAGCCTCTCCGCTACCTGGGGATTCACTTTTATTTAGCATTTCTTATTCTCACCAAGCGCACGGTGCCCGCCGCCCCTGCTCTTCTCGTTGGCCCCATGGAGGGAGGCTCCTTGTCCCCCCAGGTCTTTGTGGTGGACAGCCAGGCGAGCCTGCCACCGCCGCGTCCTGCCACATCTCCCTGGTGGGTCAGTAAGGTGGCCTGGAGGGTTTTCTTCATACTGCTGCTCCTAGCTCTGCTCGGAGTGGCTGTGGAGGCCTGCTTCATCTACTACCTCTACAAGCGCTCACCGGCGCCCCCACAGGTGAGTGAGCAGCGGGCGGCGAGCGGGCGGCGAGCAGGCGGTGAGCGGGCAGCGAGCGGGTGGCGAGCGGGTGGCGAGCGAGTGAGCAGCGTGTGGTGAGTGTGCAGCGGGAGGTGAGCGGGCGGCAAGCGGGTGCGGAGTGAGCAGCGGGCGGTGAGCGAGCAGCGGTGCTCTAGGGGCTGCAAGTCTCACTGAGGGCACGGTCACGCTGAAAGTTCGTGCAGAAGTGAAAGTAATTTAAGTTTAAATTTAGATTTAAAGAATATGTATGGCCAGCATGGTGCCTTGCGGAGGTTCTGTAGGGCTGCCTGGCCCGAATTGCACAGGTGAGCTTATATCAGCAGGGAGGCGGCTTCTTCCTGGAACAGTTAAGATCAGCCGATCTGTCTGTCTTGCTGTCAGATATGCATTCCTCCCCCCACCTCCATCGCCTGGCCGTGCGCAATATGGCAGGACTTGCCCAATACACTTGTGAAATGGCTTGCAGGCTCAGGGTGGGGGTTCTGCAGCACCCCCCCGCCCATACATCCACACACTGCTGTTTGCTCTCATATTTCCACACTAAACCTGGGAGTCAGTAGGGCTATGTCATGTGTGCTTAAGGCATGGGCTCCGGTGCTCGCTTGTTGCAGGGTGATGGTTAGGGCAGTGGGGCTGTGGAGCACACGCAGAGGCAGAGAAGAGCAGTGGTATTCGTGCTTCTGTATGACATCAGGTCAAAAGTCAGTGGAGAGAAACTAGGCCACAAGGGTGGAGCCTGGGTAGCCACCAGTGCAGTGAGTGCTTTTGGTCACGTTTGTTCATTAGTAAAGCTGAGGGCACTTCCATAGAATGAGAGAGCCCCAGCTGTATCTATCAATGATGTTGTGATGGTACAATGCTGGAATATCGCTGGAGTTCAGATGCAGTCCATTAAAATGGGGGAGGATTCGACCCTCTTCAACCTCACTGGTGAGGGTTGGTGCCTGATTCTCTGGGTCTATTCAGATGGTTTCTGGTGCAAATCTCATTGCTGGCAAAGTAATAGTAATATCACTGCTGGGCCCTTGCTCAGAAATTCTGCGTGACTTGTGCTCTGACCTGAAGTCTCAGAAAGACAGAAACACGGCCGACCTGTGCATATATGTTGCTTCTGAATGATCTTGAGATGGATCTGTTCCCTTATCCTCCAATTATCAGCTTCCAAGGCCAGAGATTACAGTAAATACCTCACATACATGTCATTTAATTAAAGACTGAAGTGTTCTGCAAATGCAGTCGGGTCAAACTGGCCTATTACTGAGTAATTCAGGCATATTACAAGCAGTAGTATTTCATTGTCACTTTACTTATTGCTATAGATATACAGACTACGAATTGTAAAATTTCTGCTTTGTTTTGCTTCTGTGTATATGTGAGAAAGACTTTTGCTGGGAGCATCTCCCCAAATTGTGATAAATACTTGTTATTTTAACCTGTTATTACCCATTTTTAGGTCCCCACAAGGGGAAACTCAATTTTATGAAAATATGTAAACGCAATCAAATAACCAAACATACCAAATGTCTTGTATTTGGATTGGTTACTTATGGTTAAGGTTTTTTAAAGTTTAGGGTCTTGTGGTTGGGATTAGGGTTCCATCACAAAGCTATGAGGACAAACGTGTGTGTGTGTGTGTGTGTGTGTGTGTGAAAGTGACAGAGACAGACAGACAAAGACACTGACACGTTCTTCTTTTTACAGGAAGACCTTGGCTCCCCCTCCGCTCTGAAGGGCTCCTCTGGTCTAGGTAGGTCTTCAGGTCTTTGATCAGTACAGTTATGGACCATTGGTGGCACAGTAGAGAGCTGAACCTAAAAGGGTGTATGTACACTGCTTGGCCAAATGTCTATATACTATACTACATACTGTAAATTAGGTCAGGGGTCAGCAGCATTTGGGCGGGGAGCTAATGAGTAGGCCAGGTAACACTTAGAATTAAACGATCACTCTCACCCTACCCTACTACCTCCTACCCTACCTTCCCCCGGTAGCTTTCTAGATTGTTTTCTTTGTAGAAGCAGCTCTCACTGTCAATAAGAATGTAGATCTGCTGATTTTGGGGATATTTGTGTATCAAAGTTATCCTGCATCTATAGGATGCTGGTAAATTTTTGGAAGACCTGGCTAAGGTGGCTCTATTAAAACTGCGTTTCTGTTCCTGTTTCTGTTGGTTTTCCACAATCAACAGAGAACGAAGTTTTAGTTTCTGGCAAAAAAAGAGTCCAAGCACCTGTGAGCCCATCCAAACCTTCAGCTCACCTCACCGGTAAGTCCCCTTCCCAACAGCTTTGCTTATCTTTGCGGAAAATTCCAGAATAGCAGGGACCCTGTAGGTCAGAGTGGAGCTCCTCTTCTGAGAGACACACTCCCTGTTTGAGTCACAGGCAGGATGCTCGTTCACTGTCAGGAGAGTGCAAGGTCATGTGTGTTTGAGTCAGAAGTTTACCGTTTGTCCTTTTCTGATTTGGCATAAGAATTGTGAGTTTTACAACAAATATCTGCACCTTTAGTATGCCTTTATTCCACTCTTCATCTTCATCAAAAAATGTAAATTTGCTCATTCCACTGCACATACATTTACGCAGGTATGTTAAAAGAAGATTTTCACAGGGTGATTAATAAAATGTCATAAATATTTTTTCTGATATTAAACAACTATTAAGGAGCTGGCAGCTGTAATGTCAGTCTGTGTTGTTTAAAGAATCAAGCTGAGTTTAATTAAACCACAATCTACAGTGTATTATATCTAGTCAGCAAAATGCCTGGTGTGTCAGTATCGGAATGGTTTCCCATGTGCTCAACAGATCCAGCTGCTTTCTTTCACCTGAAGTACTTAGTGCTGTGCTGTTGTGTCAGGTCAACATGGGATGGAATTGATATTCGGAGAGACTGAGAGAGAGAGAGATAAGGTGCCTCTGGAAAATAAGTGAAAATAGATACTGGGCCGTGCAGCTAACCGCTTCCTCTCCTGCCACGGCACCGTGATGTTTTTTTAAGTTCAGGCTGGGGGTGGAAGGTACAACCTACAGAGTCTGAATAGTCCAGCAAACGCCACAGATGCAGGCAGGTGCCCTGTGGTCTTATTCAGAGGTGCGCTCTTTCTAGCTGTCTGAACATTGACAATCGGCGTTTTTATGCAATGCAATTTTATCTGTAATGCGTATTTTCACATTACATTGTCCCAAAGTGCTTTACATAATCTATGCCCAAAAGCTCCCAGCAAGCCAGAGGCAACAGTGGCTAGGAAAAACTGTACAGAAGGAAGACACTTTGGGAGGAATCAGACCCAAAGGGGGAGCCCATCCTCCAGGGGCCGGCGGTGGAATCCACTGGACAAAACAAAATAACAAAATCTAAATTTATATATAATACAAGTGTCGAGATTTCAGTCTCTATGCTGGGGCAGGCAGGTGCTGGCACATGGTGCTTGATTCTGTTTCTGATGGCAAGATGAACAGTGGTACAGCAGCAGGGAAGGAAGGAGAGGCATCGCAGGAGCAAAGGGCAAGCAGGCATTATGAGATACATCTACAGGCAAACCGCTACATATGGGATATTTTTTTCATATTCACAGCATTGCTCAGCAAATTTCGCTGTTGAGAAACTACATCAAAATAAAATCCTAGAAGACTGAAGTGGCCTGTGTTTTTTATAAAGCACTTTTAAACGAAACCTTCGTTTAGACCAAAGTGCTGAATAAACAAAAATAAAACTAAAGCAAGAGTAAATAATGACAATAAAAAAGAAAGAAAGCAGTAGATCTATGCAATTATACAGATGGTCCTCGAGCTACAGTATGATGGTTCAACTTACGATTTTTCGATTTTATGATGACTACAGCGCTACGACAACATTGGGTACGCTTGGCAGGCAAATGTAGCTGCCTATGCGGTACGGTACGTGGGGATGCTGCCAGGATGTACGCGTCTCCCACCTGGTGAGATGCCTCACTCTTGCCAGCGATCGACAGGGTTCAATCGTCTCGGTGATAGAGCTCGTATTTTTTCTGTGTTTGGTGTTTCAAAGTTTGGCTCGACTTTCAAGTTACGGTGGGGCCATCAGAACGCATCTCCATCGTAAGTCGGGGACTACCGGTGTAAAGAAATGGTCAGAGCAGCAGGCTATTCATTAACAAAACCAGGACAAGTGAACAAATCAGCACCAAAGCAGGCTAACCATGCTACTAGGTAAATGCCCTGGAAAATAAAAGTCGTCAAGTGGACGTAAAGGCAGCTGCCGAGCGTGCCCACCTAACCTGCCACAGCAGGCCATTCCATCGTCTAGGCGCGTCGGCCGCCAAGGCACCCTTCTCTCTAGGGTTAGGAATCATATAACTGCCCTCTTCGATCAGTCATGTTAAAATGTCTCCCTCCTCACTGTCCTCCCCTGCAGTGAACATCAAGGATGGGCTCCTCACCTGGGGTGAGTTTGGGGACGCCTTCCTCCATGACATGAAAATCCAGGACAATCAGCTGTACGTGCCCAGAGAGGGTTACTACTATATCTACTCCAGTCTGACATTCTTTGAGCCGCACTGCACCCCATTCAAGCATAAGGTGCTGAGACACACACCACGCTATGGGAAAGAACTGGAGCTCATGAAGGCCAAGCGCTACATCTGCGAGGAGCGGCAGAAGAGCAGCATACTGAGCAGCTACCTGGGCGGGACCTTCCGCCTCTATGCCGGGGACAGCCTGTCCGTCACGCTGGAGAACAACACGCATTTCCCGCTAGCCACTGACAACTTCTTCGGCGCCTTCATGATTTAAAGAGGCGACAGATTAGGCGAGGACGACGGGCAGCCTTGGCATCTCTGCTAATGTGACAGGTTCTTGTGGGTGTACACTGCGGAGGACAAGGCCAGCCACGTCGGGGTGGGTGGCTTGTGTCCATAAGATATGGAATGCCAGATCACCCCACATGTGATGAACTGTGTCAGCAGACTGTTGTAGAGATTACATGCACTTCTGGCCACGTTGTCTTAAGCAACCCTTGGCTCAGACTCACCTCAGCTTACCTGACATTCAGGTGCAAAAGCACAGCTTGCACAATATCAATCCTTTTTATTTATATAGGCACACAGTAAATAAATGAATTCATCCATGTGTTTCAGCTTTTGATATGGGCTCTGAAGCTACTAGTTGTAGCTATATTCCCACATACCTATATTTGGGAGGGCTAACTTGCTTCAGTCGTGCTCTAATCAGCTTCCCTCTTGCTCTTCCCTCTTGGGAAACCACAATGTTCCCAAAACTGCCGATTATGACTGATGTGGCCAGCATTAGCTGCGATAACCATCCCACAGCCACAGTTAGCTTCATGTTTTCCATGTCGTACATCTATGTGTGCATATCTATCTATGTGTGTAGCTTTTACACCTGTCAATACATGTATTCATTCACTTCATTGTGCGTAACAAACCAAACCTTGTACTGAACAGTACACGTACAACGAATATGTGTACCATTATATCTAATATTTAGTCAAAGTGATGTATTCAACTGAACTATGGCTGCATGCTGTCAGTGGAAAAAAATATGTACAGTAATAACTTATTATGTTTTAGCCTGTCGTTATCTAGGCAAGCTTCCCTAGATAGATTCCTTTTGCGCAGGGTCTGCCTATTTTTAAAGGTACCCTTCATATGTTTATATGTTATAAATAAAGATAAGTTATGTACTCGCTTTGAATCCCATTATCTTATCTCTATTTTTGGCACTTAGTAACATACTTTTTTATTCAGCCATGTCTGATTGATGTGTTCATATGTTTGTTGTTTTGCATCTTTCCGTATGTTACTTTATAATGCAAGCTGCGATTATCTGAAGGTCTGTGTCAAAGATGTGTAATTGCACAATGCTGTAATCTGAGATACTAGTGCAAAGGTCACCAAGGGCTGACAATGTAACGCAAACCGTAAAGCACAGCTATCAGTTATGGATGTGTCCAAATCCTTTTCGATATTCTGACGGCAGAAAAAGCAGACTTTGTGGCATTGCGTCATTTTAAAGTAGCTCGCAAACTGCCAAAGTGAGGGCACCCCTGGTGTAGGATGTTAGGTGTCCCGCCCGCGAGAGTTTGCCCCCTTTGTCTCATTCACTCCCAGCCATTCATTTGCACACACACACGTTATGGGAGCTGTCTATAAATCATGGTGTGTTCAAAGCAAGCAAGTCCTGATTCTTTCATATCGAAGCAACCATCTAACGATGCAGACTTGCACGATGCACTCGACATTAAGACACCTCATACATAAAATACCGGCTTTATTTTTAGCAATAGTACCCCGCCCAATCTGTGTTATTTGCCAAACTATGCTAAGTAAGGAGGCTATGAAACTGTTGAAATTACGCCGACATTTGGAAACGAAACATGCATATATCAAAGATAGATCAGAGTATTTCTTCAAAAGAATTCACGTTGAATTGACCACCCAAACCATAGTGCTGAAAAGTAATTTGACAGAAAACAAAAAACCTATATAGGCAATAGCCCTAATAATACTAATATTAATAATAACATGTGGTAGTAGTGGTATAATAATAACAATAATAATAATGATGATGATGATGATGATGATGATACTATCTATATAACTATATATCCAGGCGTGGGGGGGGGGGGGCATTGGCCTATGCAGGGCTGCTCTAATGTGGCTTCATTTATGCCTAACAGACACCCATCACACAAATATTTTTCTTTTTGTTTCTCATCATTGTCGCAACAACAAAGCGCCTAGCTACATTTAATCTCAAAAACACCACTCCTGCAAACCCCAAACAGGTACAAAATCATTTGCTATTTTAACGACGTGCGCGCATGGCGTGAAAATGGGCAATGTGCTGGCATGCAACTAGCAAAACCACTTTGCGTTGTGTTTTCCGCCAGCACAAAAGCGGGCCCCAAGACAGCGGCCCCCTTTCATTGTACAAGTTCCTGATGAACATCACCTACATCTCTGATCTTCTTGGCTGATAGGAGCTTTTGGTGCAGCATTGACTTGGTGACAGAGGTGTATAAGAATGCATTAACTGCTTTGCAGAGCTGTGACTGGCTAACTGGTCACCTGGGGTCTATGAAGAACTGACATCTTTAAACTGCGGGCTGTGTGAAAGAAGCTATTCAGTTTGATATCATTGTCCTCAGTGGCTACAAATGCAGGAGACTGACAGATTTGTTTGGACCCATGTCCACTGTGCACTGATGTGTTTTTTCCTGATTGTTATGTATATAATGTTTGTATTTATGCACTCATTTCGACGGTGACGAAATCCCTGTGCCTTTCAAAAAAACAGCCATAGAATTAGCCATCATTAAAGGAAAGAAATAAACTGAAATGAATGAAATAAGTAGTGAGATACAGCGTGGACACTGATGTTTTGGAAATGTTTCTCCACGTTGCCGGGATGTGCTGCGGTGTGCTCACGCTGTCACGGCGCAGGCACAGCGGTTCTCACGCGTTGCAGAGGAGGCGGTGAGGGTGCAGGTAGGTCGCTGGCTGAGGTTGCGCATGGCTGCAGTGTGACCCATTTATGTGCTTTGCAGTGGCTGCTGTGTGCAGAAGTCATTCAAGGCCACCTGACACAGGGTTATGCCATGAGCAGGACAGTGCCCACCATACTGTGTGTGTGTTTCTTTTTGATTGTGTCTCTCTGTGTATGTGTGTCTCTGTGCATATCTGTCCAAGTGTGTGTATGTGTCTTTTTCAGTGTGTTTGTCTATTTGTCATTTTGACTGTGTGTGTGTTTTGAGAGTGTGTGTGTGTGTGTGTTTGGCTTTAACTTCCCCTGCCGTTTACAGAAACTGCCACTGCTGCTTTCATAATCACTGGGTGCTCTCACACACACCACCAGTGCCGTGTTGCAGGGACTTTTGCCGGCAAAAGCAACCGAAAGAGTGGTCTTGGGCCCGCCCACTGCGACACATTTCCATGCCGCTGCTGGGACTGGCTGGACTCCTATTGTGCCGCACTCGCCCCCAGTCTGAAAAACAAGAACGCAGAGCCACGGCTGCAGGTGGACACAGAGAACTCAGACTTGTGTGCGCCAGAGGAGGTCATTCCTTTCTGCTTTGTTCAACTGGTCTTCTGCGTTGCGTTTTTATGAATACTGTATGTGGCTTGTTTTTCAGTTTTATTAAATAAATTAATAAAAGTTTTTCTTTGCTTTTATTGTGTAGTTTAGTATTTCAGTTGTTTGGAGAATGTTTTGATCTTTACATGTGCTCTTCTCTTAATATATTTACAGTTATTGTTACACATTTCCCTGTCAAATAAACCAACAAACAAACAAATAAATCAAACAGCAGCATACTTTAGCTAGCCACCTTGAGATTGGGTACAACCCGAATTCTGTAAAAGTTGGGACGTTCTATAAATTTGAATAAAATCGAAACTAAAAGACTTTCAAATCACATGAGCCAATATTTTATTTACAACAGAACATATTGTCCTGTCCAGGCTGAGGAGGAATGACCAAAAAGGCAGCGTGTTGTGAAGTAACCCCTCTGGGGGGACGTTTATTGGGGCTGAACACAGAGCAGAAGGACAATGAACTGACAAAGAACACTTGACTAAGGAACATTATATACAGGGCTAACCGGGGAGGAAGCATAAGGCAGCTGTGGATAGTTAACAAAGGGGCTGGAACAAGAGGTAAAACTAACATGCTTCAGGTGTGGCTGATTGGAAGCCAGCCTGAGGAAAACACAGGGCTCAGACAGGCAGGGCTGAACGTCACACAGATAACAAATTTTACAATTTTATGCACAAAATGAGCTCATTTCAAATTTGATGCTTGCTACACATCTCAAAATAATTGGGACAGGGCCATGTTTACCATAGTGTAGCATCTCCTCTTCTTTTCAAAACAGTTTGAAGATGTCTGGGCATCGAGGTTATGAGTTTCAGGAGTTTTGGTGTTGGAATTTGGTCCCATTCTTGCCTAATATAGGTTTCCAGCTGCTGAAGAGTTTGTGGTCGTCTTTGATGTATTTTTCGTTTAATGATGTGCCAAGTGTTCTCTATAGGTGAAAGATCTGGACTGCAGGCAGGCCAATTCAGCACCCAGACTCTTCTACGATGAAGCCATGCTGTTGTAATAGCTGCAGTATGTGCCTTCCCTGAAATAGACGTCATCTGTAGGGGAGCTTATGTTGCTCTAAAACCTTTATATACCTTCAGCATTCATAGTTCTTTCCAAAACATGCAAGCTGCCCATATCGTATGCACTTAGGCACCCAAATGCCATCAGAGATGCTGGCTTTTGAATGCTGATAACACGCTGGAAGGTCTCCCTCCTCTTTAGCCCGGAGGACACAGCATCCAGGATTACCAACAAGAATGCCAAATTTGGACTTGTCTGACCATAGAACACTTTCCCAATTTGAAACAGTCCATTTCAAATGAGTCTTGGCCCACAGGACACAACGGCGCTTCTTGGCCATGTTCAAATATGGCTTCCTTTTTGCATGATAGAGTTTTAGTTGGCATCTGCAGATGGCATGGCAGATTGTGTTTGCCAACAGTGGTTTATAGAAGTATTCCTGGGCTGATTTAATGATGTCATTGACTCAATCATGCCGATGAGTGATGTAGTGTTGTCTGAGGGCATCCAATAAAGGTCTTCGGCCTTATCCCTTACGCACAGAGATATCTCCAGTGTCTCTGAATCTTTTGTTGATGTTGTGCACTGTAGATGATGAAATTTGAAAAGCCTTTTGCAATTTGACGTTGAAGAACATTGTTTTTAAAGTATTCCACAATCTTTTTACACACAGAGCCTCTGCCCATCTTTACTCGTGAGAGACTCTACCTCTCTAAAACATCCCTTTTATAGTTAATCATGTTACAGACCTGATATCAATTAACTTAATTAGTTGCTAGATGTTCTCCCAGGTGAATCTTTTTAAACTTTCTTGGCCATTTTCGGCCATTTGTTGCCCCTGTACCAACTTTTTTGGGACCTGTAGCAGGCATCAAATTTGAAATTAGCTCACCTAGTGGATAAAGGTGTACAATTTCCCAGTTTGAACATTTGTTATGTTATCTATGTTCTGTTGTGAATAAAATGTTGACTCTTGTGATCTGAAAGACTTCTAGTTTTTATTTTATTATTTAGAACATCCCAACTTTTCCAGAATGACTCCTCTTTCACATGTGTCTTTGCTGTTGTTTACAGAGACAAAGTGAGATTATCTGCTGCATGTACAATCGGCACAGCGGAGGTGAAAATTGGAGCTGAGACAGGAATGCTGTGATTGGGGGTCTTTCTCCTGTCACCTCTGGCCACAGTGCCGCTTGCCTTCGCTGCTGGTGAAATGTAACAGGTTTAGGTGTCTCCACGTGTGAGACCTCGTGCGTGCTGCTCCCCACCGTCCCCTGAGTCCTGCTGAGGTGTCTCTCCAAGTGAGACTTCATGCATGCTGCACCTCACCGTCCCCTGAGCCCTGCTGAGGTGTCTCCACGTGCAAGACCTTGTGCATATTGCTCCTCACTGTGCGCTGTTTAGCTGTTTACATGGTGCATGCACCCTGTTTCCGGCACATACACAATATTATCTCACCCCAGAGTCATCAATCTCTTTCCTTTTATGAACTTTCACACTTCTCCCTCTCTGCATCTTTCACTTTGTGTGTGCTTTTTCGTTTTCCTTTGTTCTGCAATCTGCTTACTTGCAATTTCCACCCACATAGCAAATGAGCCTGGAGCCTCATACTTTGGAGAGGAAATTGTTGGGGGGGGGGGGGGGGGCATGAAAGTTCTCTCTTGCTGACTCACAGGGGCGTGGCTAGTCTGTGTGTGTGTGTGTGTGTGTGTCTGTGTGTTTGGTCATGGTATATTACTAAAATCTGTGAAAGCAATCAAATAAACTAAAAATGTCAAAAGTCTTGTATTTTGTTTTGTTACTTATGGTTACGGTTAGGGATGGGTAGGGGTTAAGGCTGTCACTGTTGGGATTAGGGTTATGCCCGTAGAAATGACTGGAGAGTCCCCATAAAAATATAGATACGTAATCTGATGTGTGTCTGTGCGCATGTGTGTGTGTCTGCCTCTGCTCCCATTCAGTGCATCTGGGCCCTGGTGAGCAGGAGTCACCATCAGCATCTCCTCTCACGGCTGCTACGCTCCCCTTCGGTGCGTCCGAACCCTGGTGAACAGGAGTCACCATCGGCACCATTGGCATCTCCACTGCCATTCAATGCCCCCTTGGGATCTCCTGGATGGTTTCTTTGCAGCGAGTCGTGGGCTGACAAAATGAGGGCAGGCCTTCCATGCTATGTGCCGTGTCACTGTCTTCACTCACTGCAGATGCCAATGCGACTTATTCATCTCAGGCCCAACCTCTCTGGTTTCAGAGCAGATTTTCTGAGAAGCTGATGACTCTGTGTAGGAATCCCCTTTCTATCCCCGGCTGTGAGACGGCCAATGCAGTGACACAGCTGTGAGGAGAAGCCTATGGAAACCTGGAGAGATCTCACCTATATATAATCATGATGGTAAGTAACATCATATTTAACTAACACACAACACTCTAGTTTGTCATGCCTTTACCGACTCATGCGTGGCAACTATCTGCAATTGACATGTTTTTTTAATGCATAGTTTTATATTGAGCAGATTTTAACCATTGAAAACTGCTGGAGATGCAAAGAAGAAATCCAGGTTTAGTGCCTAGGTGCTGAGAACCTGGAAGCTATTTACAGGTAGCTTGTGGATAACGATAGTGAGAAACCTGGACTGCAACAAAATATATTACAATAAAAATGGTGCCTAACTAATGCCACCTGTGCATTAAAGCAGTATTAAGATTAAATGCACATGATGATTACACAGTACATAGTCAGTGGGAAATTGGTAAGATTTCATATTGCCCTCTGGTGGCCACCTGCTGTGTTTGTATAAAAATGAGAACATGACTGATCCTCCGAAGGAAGGATGGGCTCCCCCTTTGGGTCTGGTTAGGGTTAGGGCTTCCTCTGCTGGTCCCTTTGGGTTAGGGTTAGGGCTTTCTCTCCTGGCCCCTTTGGGTTAGGGTTAGGGCTTTCTCTGCTGGCCCCTGGAGGATGGGCTCCCCCTTTGGCTCTGGTTAGGGTTAGGGCTTTCTCTGCTGGCCCCTGGAGGATGGGCTCCCCCCTTGGCTCTGGTTCCTCTGGAGGTTTCTTCCTTATAGAGACATTTTCTTTGCCACTGTTGCTTCTGGCTTGTTCAGTGGGGGCTTTGGGCAGCCATATAATGTTCTAAAAATGTGCTATACATATAAAGATTAGACTTAGATAAAAATTAAAATTTGAGTTCAAAAGAAATTAAATGAATTGATTAACCGCATTAACTATTAAATTTGTGCTCTGCGCCCAGGAGGTGGACCGGTAACAAAAAGCAACCAGGAATTTACTTGATATTTTACTATGGACTGTGGGGTACAGCTCCCCTTTGCTATAGGCTGCCAGCGGCTTTTAATGCATAGTTTTATATTGAGCAGATTTTAACCATTGAAAACTGCTGGAGATGCAAAGAAGAAATCCAGGTTTAGTGCCTAGGTGCTGAGAACCTGGAAGCTATTTACAGGTAGCTTGTGGATAACGATAGTGAGAAACCTGGACTGCAACAAAATATATTACAATAAAAATGGTGCCTAACTAATGCCACCTGTGCATTAAAGCAGTATTAAGATTAAATGCACATGATGATTACACAGTACATAGTCAGTGGGAAATTGGTAAGATTTCATATTGCCCTCTGGTGGCCACCTGCTGTGTTTGTATAAAAATGAGAACATGACTGATCCTCCGAAGGAAGGATGGGCTCCCCCTTTGGGTCTGGTTAGGGTTAGGGCTTCCTCTGCTGGTCCCTTTGGGTTAGGGTTAGGGCTTTCTCTCCTGGCCCCTTTGGGTTAGGGTTAGGGCTTTCTCTGCTGGCCCCTGGAGGATGGGCTCCCCCTTTGGCTCTGGTTAGGGTTAGGGCTTTCTCTGCTGGCCCCTGGAGGATGGGCTCCCCCCTTGGCTCTGGTTCCTCTGGAGGTTTCTTCCTTATAGAGACATTTTCTTTGCCACTGTTGCTTCTGGCTTGTTCAGTGGGGGCTTTGGGCAGCCATATAATGTTCTAAAAATGTGCTATACATATAAAGATTAGACTTAGATAAAAATTAAAATTTGAGTTCAAAAGAAATTAAATGAATTGATTAACCGCATTAACTATTAAATTTGTGCTCTGCGCCCAGGAGGTGGACCGGTAACAAAATCAACCAGGAATTTACTTGATATTTTACTATGGACTGTGGGGTACGGCTCCCCTTTGCTATAGGCTGCCAGCGGCTCGCTGGGCAGCAGCCAGGTTTGCGTGGCACACAAGACATCCTGAGGGCCCAGCTGCAGCAGGACTCTAGGGGCAGGGCACAGGTAGTGATGTCATGATTATACAATGACATGTGAGTGCAGACAGTATAGAGTGTGTGTGTGCACGTGTGTCTGTGTGTGTGTGTGTATGTGCGTGGTCATTTATATATTGCAATGTGACAAAAATCTTTTATTTTGACCTTATGGGGACATTTTTTCAGTCCTTACTGGGGAATACGTATGTGAATGCAAAGCAAGGTCCATAAAGACGTGGTTGAGTGCATTTAGCGTGGAAGAATTTGACTCACACAGAGCTCTGACCTCCTTGAACTAGAATGGAGATTGCAAAACCTTCATGTCCAGCATCAGTGCCAGAGTTCACAGATACTCCTCTGGATGAAAGGGCAAAACATCCCACAGACAAATCTTATGGAAAGCCTTCCCAGAAGAGTGGCAGCTGTTATAGCTGCAAAAGAGGGACCAACTCCACATTGATGCCTATGGATTTAGAATGGGATGCCATAAATGTTCCTGTAGGCATACTGGCCTGGTGTCCTAACACATTTGTCCATTAAAGTGTAGTTGGGATTAGGGTTATGCCCATAGAAATGAATGGAAAGATATAGATACTTAATCTGGATACCTAATACATGTGTGTGTGTTTGTGTGGGTTTGCATAGATCACATTTGGACACCAAAATGTCCCCAGCATGTGGTAAAATTTGAAACTCCTTTACTTTTGGGAACATTTTTTCTGGTCTCCATTTGTGTAAACTCAATTTTATGAAAATCTGTGAATGCAATTAAAAAAGTAGAAATGTCAAAAGTCTTGCATTTTATTTGGTTACTTGGCTGGGTAGCAATTAAGCTTGTCATGACTGGGATTAGGGTTTTTCCCATAGAAATGAATGGACAGTGCCCATTTAGATAGTTATGCGAGGTCTGTGTGTGTGTGCGTGGCACTGAATAGAGTAAACCAGCATCGGGCAGTGAAGTCATCTCTAAAGCTCAGTTCGGGTGGAAACCACACAGATTGTCCCAGATATGACGGTGATTACCAAACAAACACAGATCATCACATCAGCGGATCACATGGGCTGGCCGCATACAAGCCCAGTGCACAGCCACTCATGGAAAGTTCCACAATTCCAAAGGGGAGGTTGGCTTTGGTCACGTATCATTGCAGGGCCAGGTTTCACTTAAGCCTTTTGGGATGGGGCCCATTTACTTGTTTCGGCCTGTCAGGGGGAAGTCTGTGAGACGCAGCAGTGCCACACATCGGACAGGAAGCCAGCAGAAGCAGAAACGAGATGCTTTCCGACATGGAAAACCTGTGTGACGTTGCTTCATTTCGGACGCCTCTCCTGGGGCGAGGAGAGAAACCCAGAGTGAGCCAGCGAATGAGGGGGTAGCAGGGCGCCAGAGCACACACAAGTGCACAGACACCTCATGATTTGAGGGCTGACATGCACACACAAGCGTGAGAGCAGACACAGGCACACACACACACACACAAAACAGACATACACACAGAAGCACACAGGCACACCGGGGCATTAAAGTGCGAGAGCAGACATGCACACACAGAAGCACACAGGGGCATTAAAGTGCGAGAGCAGACATGCACACACAGAAGCACACAGGCACATTATAGTGCGAGAGCAGACATGCACACACACAAGCACAATGGGGCCCACCTCCTTTGCCGCATGCAGCTGGTCACATTCTCACTGAGCCTCATGAAGGCATTCCCGGTAAGCCCAACCCCAGACAGAAGGACTTCCAGCTCAAATCCACTCAGCACTACCCTCATGACCTAAATGTGAACATTCTCAGACAGCACCATAATCCCAGAAAGTTCTTAGCGTAACCCACGTGTCAGACTGCCCCCTCTACTTACAGAAGCTATTTACAGTGGCTTCAAACAATAAAAGAGATGGGTTGTTATTGTATTGTTTTTGCTCTGAAAGCTAAAAGCCCCAAACTCGGGCTGTCTATGCACAAAAAACATTTACCTGTAGGTTTTCCAGAGCCATAGCCTCCATGAACTCCCCCAAATTACCCCAAAACCCTGGAAGCTACTACTCACTGCTGCTGTAGTCATCCCAATAACTGGTACACTGCATTTACCCTCCCCACTGCTGCTGCAGTAATCCTACCCACCATTGCACTGCAGGCATCCTACCCACTGATGCCACAGTTATCCTACCCACTGATGCTGCAGTTATTCTACCCACCGCTGCACTGCAGTTATCCCACCCACCATTGCTGCAGTTATCCTGCACACTGCTGCTGCAGTGATCCTACCCACTGATGTACTGCAGTTATTCTACTTACCACTGCTACAGTCATGCAACCCACCACTGCTGCAGTTATCCTACCCATGGTTGCTGTAGTCATCCCACCCACTGCTACTGCAGTTGTTATCCTACCCACCACTGCACTGAATCTTTCCTCACCACCGCTGCTCTGCAGTTATTCTACCCACTGCTGCTGCAGTTATTCTACCCACTGCTGCTGCAGTTATCCTAGCACTTGTGGCTACCTTTTGAATATTGATGCTACCTATTTTGGTCAAAATAAAATAAAAATTTACTCAAAAACAAGAACACATGAAACAAAAAGGACCACAAGGGGTCAAAAACAAGAACTACAAGAACAAAGCTAGCAATCCTCACAGGAACAAGAACAGTGCAATATAGGAAGAACCCTAGCAGGGCAGCAGCAAACACACAATGACCAACTGACGAAAGTGGGCAAGGGCACATATATGCACGTAAGGAGCTTCAGCAAGGGGCTGCTGAGTTATTCTACCCACCGCTATTACAACACTAAGGACTACAACTTATGTCATGCCCTGTCTTCCTGCCCCTCCCATTCTCTCCCAGGGTGGCTAACGAGCCACGCCTGTTGCCTGTTTCGTCTCTCCTCTTCTTTCAGCACTCGTATGGATCACTCCAGCTGCCGTTCGTTTGCCCCCTCATTAGTCCTGTATAAGAGTGTCTCCCAGTTCTGTGCTCTCCAGTCTGGTCATTGGTCTGGTCAATCTGTGCTTGCCTGTGATTCCCTGAATCTGAGCGCTAGTGTTTATGCCCTGTGTGGCCCCTTTGTTTCCCCCCGTTTGCTGCCCAAAGCAGAATAAAAGGACCCTGGCTCCTGTTTCTTGTCCCTTCCGGCCTGGTTACAAGGAGCTTGACAACTTACAAGGAACAGGTGAGCATAATTAAGAATGACTACAGACTAGGGTGACCAGATAATCCAAGCCAGGGAGGACGCTTTGAGCTAGGAAAGGATTTGTAAACTACCATTTCAATTAA
>JAODKL010000052.1:55055-65630 GCA_026780765.1 Petrocephalus schoutedeni
TGATTGGTTGATTAGATAATTGCATTAATGAGAAATTGAACAGGTGTTCCTAATAATCCTTTAGGTGAGTGTATATTACTGTATATAATTATAAGTGCCAGCATCACTTTTGTTTTCCTTAACCTATGAGGTCTTAATCCACCCTCAGAGGCCACCCCACCCACCGGACGGATCCTGGCAAGAGCAGGTGAGGAGGTGCCAGCTTAGCAAAGCTTAGCAAAGCACCAGCCATTCCACTCTCCACCAGCCAGCATCACTGCGAGGTCGCCCTGCCACCACCCCCAAAAAGTTTCATTCCTGGCAACAGCCTGATGCGCATCATCTAAGAAAAAGTTAAACTGGATGGGGCCTAGGGTTACACATGGGCATCAACCACCACTGGCCCAACCAACCAGCATCCCATGCTTCTGTTTCCCATGATTCTGCTGTCCAGGCCTCCCAGCCGCCAGTCGTTGTCTTCCTGTCTGTAGCTCTTCAGCTGTCGTTATGGATGTCGGCATCAGCCCAGCGTGCCTGTTTACGCCCACCACAGTGGGATGCCCTACACGGCACAGGCCTCCGAGATCCCCCACAAGAGCCTGGAGGGGGCGGCTTCACCTTGACATCAACGCTCCGCTGCCTTCCACTTCATTCAGCAGCAGTACCTGCAGTATCCATTATTATGTCCTTAAAATACATAACTTATATGTGCATCTTCTAACCAATTATGCTGGTCAGGGTCATGGTCAGGGTCATGGACGGCCTGAAGCCTGTCCCAGGCAGCACAGGGGACACAGCAGGGCTTCACACTGTGCAGGTCACCAGCCCATCACAGGCCACACATACACATAAAGGGCAGTTTAGGCACCAATCAGCCTACCAGCATGTCTTAGGCCTGTGGCAAGAACTCAGGACTAGAGGAGACCTGTGTAATACATGGAGAACAAACTCAATACACAGAGACTAGAGGCGAGAATCAACCCCCCCCCTCCCCCCCAGAGTCCTGGAGGCGTGAGGCAAGCGGGATACCCACAGAGACACCGCTCTACCCCGCTTTACAATTCAGATTCATTTCAAACATGAAACAACTACATTTAAGAATGAACAGTGGAACAATTAATTTTCATCATTCTCATGCTGTTACCTCTGTGTAGGGATTTAACAAAATAAAAGCTTTACTGTGGCACTGAGCACATTATATCCTTCTCACACTGCAGAGGTAGAAGCCAAAATATTTCTCTTAGTATCCATGGAGATAATGACTTTACCCACACATTCACACTCTTTGTTATTAATTCTGCGTTATGTAACAATGTATCAGAGGAAAACAACAGGACTGCAGATAAGTCATGCTTTTACTAACACTGGTAATGCTGAGGTAGATTCATAATGTGCTCAGTCTTCCTGGGGCACCGATACACCATCCAGTGTGGAGCAAAGCCATAAGGAATCAACATGGACTTCAGAGAGTGTGGATTTCATGTCCACGTGGGCTGTGCCAGACAGATGGACATAGAAGAGGCTACTTTCGCATCGAGCAGCAGGACAACGGATTAATCTCGCGTTTCCACTTTCCAGATATAGGTGCGTTTGGGTTGGTTGGATTTCTCCACTGGAGATCTAGGCTCAGCGGTGAAGAGTCAGAAGGTCTTCAGTCTCTCGTCCCCATTCCCAATCTCATTATGGGATGGTGCTTATACTGTAAAGGCTGAAATCCATTTCGGTGGATTTATGGTGCTGGCCCTGATTTGTGCCTGTAATATCACTGATTCATATAGTGTCATGCAACACCAGTAATGTTTATTTTACTTAACAGGCCTTTTCAGCCTTAAGGTCATGTCCCTTAAGCACATACTTGCACTGTTAGACTCTTACTTGGCAGTTAATGGTGCCATAATCAAGTCTAGCGTCTAGCTTCATTCAAAGTGACAGCACATTAAATGATACAACATTAAGCCATCCATCAGCCTTCTAACTTCTTATCCTGGTCAGGGTCACAGGAGGCAGGGGGGGTGGAGCCTTTCCCAGACGAAACAAAACACAATGCTGGGGTACACACTGGGTTGCTACCAATGTGGGAAAGTATGTAATCTCATTTTGGTGTTTTCCAAGTCGGAATGGAAAATGGGTATGGAAGTATGGAAAATGGGATAACCCTACCACATTAACCAGTAACCTTAGTACATTAAATCCTGTTATATGAATAATATTCACCGTAACCTTATTTTATTGCTTTTAGTCATTAACCAAACCACATGCCCCTTAGTTTGGATCAATCGCCTGGGTCTCATGCATCCGGATTTAATGAGAGCTGTTTGCCAACACAAGGCACAGCAAACACAGCAATCACTACCAACATGGGTTGAAGTAAATCAAAGGGTTAACGAGATATGATGCAATTGATGGAAACGTACTGTTCTTCTGCACTAGATGCTGACAGATGGCTCTGGACACAGAGATAGATAGATAGATAGATAGATAGATAGATACATGCATACATACATACATATATACATACATTGGTCAGCAAAAGAACATTAATTACACAGATAGAAACACAAGTTCACTCATTCTTCAAAATAATTTACATACTATGTCCATGCATATTATTTTTGGTAAGCTGTATTTCTCCTTTTCCACAGCCATCTTTCCTTCTGTTCTCACACACCCGTCCAGCCGGTGTTACCGGTGGGCAAGCAGTCAGGAGCTGGACAGATGGATGGATTGAAACCGTGTTACATAAAGTTTGCTCATTGGCTCAAAAGTTAGAGTCTAACTGGGACAGCTGGGAACTCAATCCGGTCCCGAATACTACACATCAACACTCTGCACCGGGAGGGCTGCTGAATGCAGAGGAAACTGTTGCTGGTAATTGTGCCTAAGAATGTAGCTTGCATACTTTATTTAGAAAGCAGAAGAATGATAATGACAGGAAATAGAGTATGCTGAGATGAAGGGGCTAGGAGGCTGATGTGACCCCTGCCTACGTGCTCTCAGGGACAGAAAGGGTCCGTACCAATCAGGGGATGTATGGCTTCTCCCATTATATTTATTATATGAGATTAATGGTAAATATCCTTCATGAATAAAAGAAAATGAAAGTGTCGTGTCAGCTTGGGGTGTTAGTAAGTATGTGTTTGTATGAATGTGTGTGAGTGTGTGTGTGGTCATGTATATATTACATTGCACAGACCAAATGTCCCCACAATGTGATAAAAACCTGTTACTTTGATGTTGTGGGGACATTTTTTTCCATCCACAATAGGGGAAACTCAATTTTACAAGAATCTGTGGCTGCAATCAAAAAAACTGGAAATGGCAGAAAAATGTATTTTGTTTGGCTACTCATGGTTAACATTAGGGCTGGGTAGGGGTTAAAGGTGACATAGCTGAGATTAGGGTTATGCCCATGGAAATGAATGGAGAATGCCCACAAAGATATAGATACCCAGTCTGTGTCAAGGTGCGTGTGTGTGTGTGTGTGTGCGTGTGTGTGTGTGTGTGTGTGTGCATGCGTGTATTCGCTTGTATACAAAATTAACACCTCTCTGTAGCATGTGTTCAGAACCTCTGCCCATGGTCTCAGAGGCACGGAGCTTAGACAGAAACACAAGCCGTTGCTCATTTTAAGAATAAACATTTACATTATTTAACTAAATGAATTCCATGTTTGTCTGGAAAACTGTATTCTTACATCGTACGCTGTGCATCTTAATGCATGGGAAATCCAGGTGAGCACAGCTGTGCTTCTGCAGCTCATTGCTCCTGCTGTTAATTAAATCTGAGGGATCTACTCTACAGCCAGTGCTTTATATCTGAAAATGTAAATATATTAATAAAAAAAAAACTGTCAAAGCGCTTCCAAATGCTTCATGCAGCTGGTCATGTGTGTGCCTGTGTTCCTGTTTGTCAAGACTTTCCACTGACTTTTACTTCAATGCAGTTTATCCCTAACATCATGCCAGCAAAACATCTGGTGATGATGCATAGCAAATAAAACTGATATTTTACCCTGACACTGTAACAATGCTAACAGTCTCAGATTAAGAGCAGTGCAGATAGTGGGATACTGGATTAGCCCCATACGCTTACAGATTACAATCTCGGCTCTCGCAGGGAAATATGCGAGGCTCTCGGCACTGGAATGGCCATAAAGCCTCGGGTAAACAGCAGGTCTGGTGACAGGCTGACTGGGTGACTAAGTGCTTCTATGAGGTCATTTGTTCTGGAATGATGGGGAAGGGGGTGGGCGAGCGATGCTAAGCCCAAGCCTGCAGCTCGCCTACAAATGGACGCTCTTCCAGGATTATCTTTGGGGGCGGGGGGAGGGGGAGCGTGGAAAGACAATGGAAGGTCTGGGGTGCGCGTAGGAGTGTGTTGTTCAAGCAGATAAGCGAGACGGCAGCTTAGCCATGCCTCAGCTGCAGCTGAACTGGTTGCCCCCACCCCATGTCACATAGATACTTGCTTTTGCCTCACCTACGGGGCGACCCAGAGGCACTGTGCGGGAATGCAGCTGTGTAGAGAGGCAGGGAAATCCCCCCATGCCACTTTATCAAATAGGAGGAAAGCAGGCATCCGGGGAGTGGCTCAGATCCAGCAGATCAGCAAAGTGAACATCAGTGGGAGTACGCGACTGTTTCTCTACACTATGGAGGAATCAGATACACTGAATATATTACGGCACCTGCAAGGATGCACCAGAGGTCAAATGTGCTTCACCCGCCTCGGTAGGAATGCGGACGTATGTCATTCCCACATGGACGGGGGGGGGGCAGGCTTCTGCACAGCCTACGCAGGAGGAGCCATGGTCCGGGCTAGTGGGCAGGAAGCGGAGGAGGAGGGGCAGAAGCTGCTGGTGCCTCAGCCTTGGCGGTGACCAAGGGGGCAGAGTCGCGTTGGGACCTGACTGTGGGAATGTTCCGGAACTCTGCCCCTCTTTGGAAACAGGAGCATATGGTAGCGGGAGAAGGAGGAGGGGAAGAGAGATGGGGGAGAAAAGGAGGGGGGGAGGACGCAGACTCGAAGCCATGCAGAACAGTGCCCCCCATTGGACAAGAATAGGGTTTGCGTGCTGACTGAAAAAAGAGGAGGAACTGCTTTCCAGTTGTACAGGATCATGCTGGAGGGGAAAGCGAGGCCTTGACACACCCTCTAAGCCTCTCCTTTAAACTTTATATTATTATTATTATTATTGTTATTATGAGATTCAATATTACATTTTACTATTCTACTGTTTCCCTGAAGCTAGTTATTCCTGTTTGGAATTATTATTTATGTCATTTTAAATATAAAAATTGTCTGATAGACTTATGGGTTCATGGTTTGGTGAGCACACCAAAAGGCATGAGCATGGCAGCAGGATGCGAGCGCCCTTTGAGGGTCCATCGCCATGGTGATGCGCACAAAACGAGGCTGAAAGGTTGGCAGGATGCAAGATGATGGAGTAAATGAGAAAAATGGAAAATGCAATGGACAGGATGCATTATATCTTGGGGTGCTGTAAAACACGGACTTACCTGGGCTGAAGCTCAGGGGCCTGGGCTAAAAAGAGACCTCAACCAACCTTCTTCAATAAAATTTGAAATTTACCCTGTGTCAAAAAAGGAAAATGACATGTCCCATTTTGAACCAACGCCGGACAACATTTGTCCAGTATTTTCATGTCCAGACTGAAATATGAGACCAATCCAGACCATGTGACTGATATCTCATAATAGCTTTACCATCATGGATGCTCCCCCAGGTCGACACCTTCTATGATTTTATTGTTAAAATGAAGAGTACAGAAAAGGAATGGGACGGAGTGATTGTGTGATCTAGGGGGTAGCCCCATACTGACAAAACACAGATACAGAGTCAGTCCTGGTTGTGATTTGAAGGCTTTAAGTAAAAGGTCATAAGAAGGACTGTACTCTTGAGGCACTCAACTATAACCGCCTGAATGAAACACAGTGGTAAAAAGCATCAAGCACAGCAATATGTTCAAGCATAAAGAAACGTAGCAATATTAGTTGAACTGGATACACGGCTTTATTGCAAAGGTGAGAGGCCTGGTTTTGGACACCAGCATTTCTGTCTGCCTCCGAGAGAAAGCAGCCTCTCGTGGGAAAGCCCGGTTCCTGTGTCCATGGGGGAAGAGTTTTTCTCGTATTACTTCACACCGCAGACATGCACAGACGCCCGGGGCATGTCCTCTGGAATGTGACTCCTCCTGTGCTGGAAGAAAGAAAGAGAATTAAAGTATAAATGCCCATCAGGGTGTGCCAACAGGCACATTAATGATCAAAGCCGGAGACTTACGAGTGGCTTTTAAATGGCATTGGAGAATTTGAACTCGTCCACCACTGCTGTGCAATATCTTCAGAGTAACTGGGAGTCAATCAATGCGATGGGGAGCTGAACATCTGAGAGGTTTCGGCCGTGACACCATACATCCATTATCTAATGACTTACACCGAGCAAGGTTCTGCGAGGAGCTGGAACTGATCCCGAAAGGCACAAGGCTGGGACAGGAGGCCACTTTATTATCATGCACAATTATGCATGGTGGAAAATGCTGTACAATAAATAGCTGTCTTTTGTACACCTGCGCCACAGAAAGTATCCTCTCTGGGAGAATCACCACCCAGAAGCTTCAATCCTCAGGCCACTTATCCGGAATAAGGACAGTCCATACCTAACAAGTCACATTACGCACTTTTATCAGATCATACTGTCATCGGACATGTTTTAACTATGTTGATATACCGGCTGGAGGTGGATAGTTTAGAGCCACAAGGAAAAAATCCAGACCAAGATTTTGTTTCAACCAACCAATTAAATATAAAGAATCACATACAGAGAGTACTCAACTGGTTGACTGAAACAAAATCAGCCAGTTGGCTTTTTTACTTTCTGGACCTGAATTATCCACCTCTGTAACACAGCTCTCACTTGTATTGTCTATTTTGCAGTCATTTTATCTGGATTATTATTCTAATTTTGTTCCTATTTTATGGTTTATTCTTACAAATTTTTCTCCTTTGATACACTTTTCCTTCGTATTACATACTTCCTCGAGCACGATCCACAAAGCAGGTGTACAGGAATTTCACCACACAGTAGTTCAGTGTGTGACTGTTTATATGACAAATAGAACTTGAAACTATTCACCACACTAGCACGAGGCAATCCACATATCAGAGAAAGGACATGTAAATAGTACACATGGAGAGAGTAGAGGCAGGATTTGAACCGTCAACCCCAAGGGTAGTGGGAATAGAGATACCCACTGAGATTCTGTGCCACCCTCCTCTAAAATACGGGGAGAGTGCCTATTTCCCGCAGTAGACTTTCTTGATCAGCGGCCTAGTCTGCCTATGCCTAGATCCAGCCCTGTCCATCAAAGGCCTGTTCAGAGTCAATGTAATTCTATGTAATTTTACAGACTAGCCTAAACATTATAATAATGTGGAAACTAAGAAAAGCAAATGAAAAGTGAATTATTAAAGAAGACTGCAATTCTAGTGCTGAAAGAATATTAACAATTTGACCGATATGAAATGAAATGAAAGAAATGTTTTGGTAATATAAATAGAGACACTTTGAAAATGTTTTTTAAAATAGTAGAGAATAGAGTCTTATACACAAATTTGGTTCCAGGACTACATACATGATACCGTCAAATCCTATTAGTTTATCACAAAACTGGTGTTTCTGAAACAGAAACAAAACTGGTGTTTTCAAAACTGGTGTTTTGGAATTTATAGCAGTTTTTTAAAGTCCCGGAGTAAACAGATTTACTGTTAGAATTTTTATTTTATTCATTTCAATTTTAAAAATTCAGCAATAGATGGTATGTGCATCACCCACATTTTAAATTTCTCTATAAAGCTAGCTTTTCTGTCGTTTTATTTGATTTTGCAATTGTTGGTTCAGCCCCTGTTGTCGCTTAGTTTCCTCCGGGTACTCCGGTTTCCCCCGTCACTACCAATAATGTTACCCATATCGAAAATGTTCCTTCCGCTACTACGCATGCGTACGCTTACGATTTCTGCGTGGAGGCATGCAGTTTTTCGGCTCCACGTCATATTTCATCGTCAGTTGATGCGAGAGGAAAGAAAGGACTTAATTTATAAAAACAACCGGACAATGACGACGACCTACTACTTTTACTCAGCTTTGAAAGGTTTTGTTTCGCACAGGGAATTAATGCCCGATGTGACTCAGAAGGAGCGACGTACGTAAAATACGGCGTATGTCCGTATGGGGCGCCAAGGGTCAAGTGGTTGTTTTCGTCCACAAAATACATTTCGTGCCACAAAAAGCAGCATTTACAGACAAAATGAAATAAACCATTGCTGCATTTTGTACACGGAAAGACAAACACCCCTTATATTACGTCCACGAAAGAATAAGGCTTAACTGTCTTTCGTGCACAGAAATCAAAAGCAATGTTTAATTTCGTGCACAGAATTGCTATCAGATCTCTGCATTTCGTGGACAGAAGAAAGTCATTTCATGCACGAAATGCATCTTGAGAATGGACGAAAGTCATCTCGTGCACGAAATGCACAATGACGATTAATCACCTTTCACTTCTGAATGATCTGCGCTCTGACTAGTCATGAATCTTTCTACCCATTTATTCATATTCACTTATTATTAACAGTTAATAACACATCCTATGCCTTTGCTACATCGGCCAAGCTTTGTTCTGCAAATACGCATTTTCTTCTGGAAAACATGCACATAGTTTAAAAGGTAACTGCAATTTTAAATGGTTTTGTTTGTATTTTAATAGCCTGTGATTTTCCAGTGATTTTTCCAGTAAAGTGGTAAATAATATATATTAACATAAATAGAGCAGATGATAAATGAAATACTTTGAGCTGCGTTTAAATAAAGTAGCCTATATGAGCATTAGGTACAGAGTAGGAGAAAAGCGAGCACCCTGCGGTAGCGCTGCGTGATGACGTCATATATATATATCCAAATTGGTGTGTGACGCCATCTAGCGACATCTACTTTCTGGGTACAGTTTAGCGACTTCTTGTAGGAAATAGTTGGCAACACTGCGTCCTCCACCATTCTGGATTGTTCCTTGCCTCGTGCCCGTAGCTCTAATCACTTTTCTACTTCACTGTAATGCATAAAACTAGTATTGCGGGTTCTCATTGCACCACCTGCCCGGTATATACTAGACTATTTTTGGATAGGACACAACCCATTCGTTATCTGTGTTAAATACATACTTCGGGAAATTCACTCGTACAGTACATATAGATTTTTCCAGCACATTTAACCTGTAAATTCTTCATATTGTGCATAATAATATACTTTTAATCCATTTCTCAAAATGGATGGATATGAGTGAATACCTTGCAAGTTTTTAATACATTTATTGCACACTCTGCACTGGAAGGAGTATTTGAGCGCCCCCGTTTGACAATACGCCAAACTACAACCGAAAACAATGTTATTCTAAATGTAGTTTCACCATTGTCTAGTATCAATTCCTTTAAAATTCAAGCACCATATGATATTTTGCATATAAAACAATAATTTATAACATACTGTTATAAAACATATTTTTATAACATATGTTTCTTTGTACAGACTTTTGTACGGTATTTACTGCCGCCTGCTTGGTTGCATGTCGAATGTATTTCCATGTTACACACCGGAAGGGAGGTTGAATTCGTACATAATACGCACGTGAAATGAATTTTCTCTGTAGTTTATCACTTTCATAGAAACTTCTGGAAAATGGACGAAGAGTTGATTGTAAGTTTTATTAACCGTGACTGTAATTACCCCTAGCTTCAGCAGTACGATAACTGTATCAGGCCGAAGGTGGAGAAGTATCATCAAAATCATCATTGCTTAAGATCATTAACCCTGCATAATGTTATATGGTTATTCTGGATTCTGCTCGATTTTGTCACTGTTAGGGAAGCTTCAGAGAGCCGTGCTCTCAGTGTTCCGCGGTGACCTGGGGTGTCACGGAGGAGGGAGGATACTACTGCAAATCTTGCCATAATGTGATCGAGGTGAGTCCCCGTGTGCGCCGGCTGGGGCTCGGTTCTGCACGACCACATATTAGCCACATATTTCGCCGTAATAAAGGTCTTGCATAAAGAGGGCAGATTGTGGGGACTGCTGCCTGCTCGTGTGCTGATTTTCTGCTTTGACAGAGGACCATCGAAGTTGCAGATCCTGCTTTTGTGGCTGGAAGCAGGGCTTCCTCTATCTCGCAAAGCTCCAAAAAATCGGCAAAACGCAGTAAGTGATGTGTACACAGCCTGTACATGCCTGCTATTTAAAGAATTAAAAATTGTGGAATCAAAATATCAGGCAGCGGACATTTTTATACTCTTCAAATACAATCATTATTTCTTGACTGAGACTCCAAGGGCAGTATTTGAGGCATTCTGTAATTAGGGGTACATTTCATATCAACCAAAAAGTGAAGCGCACTGGATGATTCATTCCAGTAATTATAATTGCACTTGTTCGTATTTTACAATATTCCTATATAATAATAATAATAATAATAATAATAATAAATGATACATTTTCTGACAAATACAACCTGTGGACATGACATGTACC
>JAODKL010000052.1:71615-81720 GCA_026780765.1 Petrocephalus schoutedeni
GCTCCTGTCTGGTATACTGTATGCGCATTGCACTGAGGGACAGAGCAGACGCAGCCATTGTAGCCTTCGCTCCTGTCCGGTATACTGTATGCGCATTGCATTGAGCCATTAAAGCGGGAGCAGAAGTGACGGCTACGAGCTGCTTGTTAGAAAAGAACTCTGATGTACAAGAACTAAAGAACTAAATTGTGAGGGTTACTGAATAACATTTCTGAAACAAAAACCACATCACATTATTACATTACAGACTTTTATTGAACAAAAATGGTGGTTACTACATTATTGGCTGTCACAGACCGTAACAATTGTAAGCTTGCAATTGTGAGATATGAAGTCAGAATTCTGACTTACCAAGTCGCAATTGCAAGATTCCGTGGCTTATTTTTTTTACTACCTGGCGGAAAGGGGCGTCCATATAGAGGGGACATAAAACTCCAAACATGCTCTATTCCCACAATCCTCATTGCCTCTTTAGGTCAGTGACACAAAGATCTCAGGTCTTGGATAGACCTGCTTCCTGGATCACTGTGAATTATATAGTACCATGTAATGACACAGCCAATACCATTGTGCGCTCACTCTCTCAACACCAAAAACATGCTACCCCTTGGAATCTATGCAAGTGTCCTCAAGTGAGGAATTGTGATTCAAACAGCCGGGGCCGGTATGGGACAGATTGTGCCTGGAAGACGCCATGCCGTGTTCCACATCTTTGCAGTCTAGGTATACCCTACGTGGCCTTTTGCCTGAGCATGTCTGCATTAAAACAGAGCCATGATATCCTAGGGTTAAAAGCGGCAGCTGTTAGTGTGCTAGAGTGATGAGCTTAAGATGGGGACATTAAGCAGAATTCATCCATGTTACAGGCATGACTTTCAGACTGTGGAAAATTTTGCTCATTTGTGGAGACCATGAGATAAAAGAAACAGCCATTGGGAACTTAACATGTTGTTCTACTTCAACAACAGCTTAAAAATGAACCAAATAAGAATCATTACTATACAGTAATACCTTTTGCAGAATATATCTCTTTTCACATTTTGTACAATACAAAGGCTAAAATGTGAAGACCCATTTTAAATAGCTTCTTTGTTTCCCATTGAATACATATAATACTAGCTTCCCAGCAAATAAATTCAAGAATATCACAGCCTAGGGAATTGAACCCAAAGTGCAAAACTAAGCAGTCATCTGCTCTTATCACACTACCAGCAGTACTCATCAACACTAATCAATACCGAGGGAAGCAACAAATACCACATGTGGGAGCAGTAAATAATTCAGAAAAGGCAACTAAACTACCGATAAAAGAGACACAAACATTCCACAAGGGTTTAAAGCCGCTGAGGTACCTCACAAAAGCCCAATCCTGCGTTTGGATGGACACCACTGCAATGTGGATTAACTGATGCATCATATTCATAGCCAAATGAATCACAATGACAACCTAAGAAAGAAAACTCGGCACCCAATTCCACCCAAAAACCTGAATGAATGAAGATCCACAAAGCTTATGTGAGGAACAATTAAGTGACTTGTGCTGCTCACTGATGTCCCTTGTTGAGTTTCCTAATGTACTATTCCCATAAAATATTCGATCGACTTCAAACATCAGACAATACGATTTGCTCCATGGACATGCCGATGTATTATGGTTTTGCATTACGGTATTGATACCATGTACAGCAACACAACCTCATTCAAGTGCATAAAAGTATACATAAAACAGGACATAAACAATATGAGAGGATGCATTGCGATAAAAAGACACTCACTCAAATGCGAAGAAGAGGCCGCTGGTGACCACTATAAGTACCATGGTAAGGTAGAAGACACCCGATTGTCTAGCCATCATGATCCTTCCATTGCAGTAAAACTTATTCCTGCCTGGAAAAGTTTGCCACTTCCTTCTTTGGAGCCCCTTCCCAGGCTGGCTGTCCATGGGCGAGCAGGCGACCGTGCTGATCTGACTGTACTGACACTCCGTCATCCCGGGATCCATCTGCCCGCGATCGCACCGTTAACCATCAAGACAGGACAACTTAATCAATGCGATCCTTTGCAAGAACCCGTGTCCCTTCGTGAGTGATGGCTGACTACCCAAAAATAGCCTTACTGAGTGTGAAGAACGTGTGTTTATTTGAAATATCTCCGGCGTACACGTTCTGGGGGTAAATGCTTATCTTCCATTTGCAATATGTCAAACTTTCCATGTGAACAAGGTCCACCGGTTTGAAGAGTAAAAAAAAAAGAAGGTGTGGGATCAACGAAAATGCAAGCGTTATATATAAATATAATACTAATACATGATGTTGGGATGTGAGATTTGCAATAAGTCGTAAGCACGCCCGTTGTCTGCTTCTTGGATCTTTGATCAGTTTGCAGGCGCAACCCAAATGACTGGCGAGTAAAGTTAAATATCCAACCGAAAGCAGCCTCCGGATTGCAATCGGGTTACAGAAAGAGCAGAAAATCCACCCCAAAAGAGGCACCCTCCTCTTGCCTTTGCCAAAGATCACTTGCCGTTTCTCCTCTATCCAGATCCGTTACCCGGGCTTATTACGGGCAGCTGCAAAAACCAAGCCCAGCATTTCAACAGAGAGGATTCGTCCATCGATATGGGAGAAAAAAATCTTCATTTAAAGTAGGGCGACATCACGACTATTTAGTTATCAGAGCCATTTACATCGCTTTGTAAAAAACAAAACGACAAAACCCGGCACACACACCGTAAAAGAAATAAGGCTAAGAAAAATAAAACATTAAATGCTGAGAAGTGGAGAACATAATTACGAAATACAACGGTTCTGTGTGCCAGCCGTTTACAAGGCTGCAACACCATAACGCGGACACCTTCATCTTTAATTGCTTGGAGGAAAATAGGCGAAGCAGACTCGGCTACACTTCGCCGCCTTCGTGCTTTTACAGCTCGCTGCACATAGCGGTGAGTTCTAAAGCGTGTTCGGCGCACAGAAGCATGGGAAATGGAGTCCCCAAACTAATGCGGGATAACTACAAATCCCAACTACTCAAAAATCGGTCTTCATTTCTCTCTTCCGTTCATGAACGTCATGCATATAGCCTAGATCTGTTATTCTAAACTTAATGACATATGTGCGACATGTGCGAGGTTTAAATTTAAGTTAATTTTATTCGTATTAAATTACATTTTGTGTTGTATGTAACATATTTATTTAATAATCAAATTGTTATTATTAATGTTTACACGCATTTATACACACGTGTGTTTTGGAATCGCCGTTATGGATATAAATGAATAAATGAACTGTTTATAAAAATAATCACAAAAGGTCACTATTTCTTCTATTGCTCTTGTAGGACCCGGAAGATTTTGAGCGAAGGACCGTTCTTCAAGCATATGAACCGCGCGGGGAAGTACGTCTTTAGAAGTGTGCTCAATCATGGTTGAAAACGAAGAAGGAAACAGGTTACTATTGCTAAAAGGCGAGTGAATTTTCCCGGATCAAGAATGTCTCACCGCAAATGTTTGGTTTCGTGGCCGTTTCTGAAGGATTTGCTTTGTGTTACATACATTGCAAACTGCAGCTAAGCAGTGATAACCCGTGATCGTTTTTACAGTCCAGAACAATATAATGCCTAATTTTGAGTAGGAGTCAAAAGATTGAATAACGTCTATAATGTCTTGCAGGTGGTGCCTTTCTGACAACCGTGGCCACGGCGGGCATGATCGCTGGTTTCGGTACGACCTTGGCAGTAGCGAAGAAGAAGAGCCCAGAATGGTTTAACAAGGTATGGAAGTATTTTTTCCACTTCTGCTGTATGATATGCATACTGATATATAGCCCCTGTGTTGCTGTAATTAAACCAGCACATCAGTAGTTTATCAGTTTTGCATTTTTTGCTTTGCTTATTATTTCACCGTGGGCGTCACCGCCATTAAATCTGCATCCCCCTCACATTTCATAATGTGACCCCCCACATTTAACATAAAATATTAGTTGATCCTGCCAGTGTGTCCTCCCCACATTCAAACTGCTTCTGACACCCCTGTATAGCACGCCAAGTTTACTTCAACTTTATCATGAGACCAATTTTGAGGATATTTTAAGCTAAGTATTGCATAAATTCCTGGATTATTTTTGTTTTGAAAACTGAGTTTAATGGGCATCACAGTGCTGTCTTTGTGTCTAATTCTATTTTTACACATTGCAGACCTTTAATGTGGCAAAGATGCCTTCAATATGAGCAAATTGAATTTCATGGGGGGCTAACTTTGTGCACAAGATCAAGGCGACTGCCTGATCCTGAGGCAAAGCATCCCAGAACAGGATGTAACTTTTGTTTTGCATACACTCAGAAAAACAAATCCAAAATAAGCACTTCAAATAATTTCCCCAAGGAGGTGACTTTCAGTGGAGGCTTTTTTAAATCTTAAATGTTTGAAGGCAAAAACCTGAATTTTCTCAAATTCAAAATAAACGCTCATACAGAAACAGGGATCGTCTATTTACAGCAAATCTAATCAGAGTCCCACTCAGACAGTAATCTAATTATTTGGTTAAAATAATTACAGGAGTTGCCCAGGCTTTTCAGAAAACCTGTTTTTGTCTGTGGTTTTATATATACAGTTCCTTTATTGGAGCAGCTTTTTATAGCTGTTCAGTGTATGCTGGCAGTCTAAAGGACAGACTGAATTTTAAATTGTGCTGTCACTCAATTTTGCCTGAGAGGAGACAGTGCCACAGAACTCAAATGGGATATTTGGGGTGACACTGTGACAAAGTGGTGAACACTGTTGCTTCACAGTGCATGTTCAAGTCTCCGTCCTGGCTCTGGAGGCTCTGCCTGGGGTCTGCAGGCTTTGTCCTGGCTCTGGAGGCTCTGTCTGGGCTCTGGAGGCTTTGTCCTGGCTCTGGAGGCTCTGTCCACGATAAAAAATTGTCCGCAGGTGTGAATGATGTGTGTGTGTCTGCACTATGATGGGTTGGTGCCCAGTCCCGAGTCATTCCCTGCCTTCTCCAGCATAGGCCAAGCAGGTATGGAAGATGGATGGAATGGGATGTTTATCTAGTGTACGTCCATAGCTTGACAAAGTGGCCAAGCAGTTAAGACAATAAGTTACTCATCCATAACGTAGAGGGAAATCAACTCTTTACAAAGAGTTCCCCCCCAGGATATTGTCTTCTCTTATTCTAGGGGTATGAGTCGGGATGGCTTTGAAATCCGTGCCTCTTACCTTCTCTCTCTATCGCCAGGGCCTGGCAGGGACGGCAGCGGTACCAGAGAGCGGGGCATCGCTGGCCCTCCGGGCACTGGGCTGGGGCTCGCTGTATGCCTGCTGCGGGGTGGGCCTGCTCAGCTTCGCTGTCTGGAAGGCCCTGGACGTCCACAGTGTGAGTGCCCGTCTCAATGTCTGGACTGGGGGAGGGTAGCGGCATAAGACTAGTGAAATAGATCGTGTCCCCATGTGTAATGAGCATCGCTGCACTTGTCTGTGTAGCTAACGGAGTTCAGGCAGAAGATGCAGTCCATCTTTCCCAGAATCCCCAAAACCCAAACACAAGCCGACACAAACCATGTGAACTGGGAGTCTCTCTTCAAGTCAAAGTAAGAGGACAGGTGGACACTACAACACGACAGACCTGACTAACTGGGGGGGGGGGGTCACTTTTCTTCCCTTGAAGTTTTACTCAGGATTGTTATTAGAGGTGCAGGGTTGGAAATGATCATTTCATCCAGGTGGCCCTCCAGACCTGTGGCATTTTCTGGTTGGCAGTATTGGACTTTTGTGGAGTTTATTTAAAATAGACTTTATGTCCAGGGCCTTGCTTTGATACTTTTGACCAGGTGGAAAGGCTCAGCACATCATATGATGGATGGACACTATCCTTTAAAAGAAAATGTTTATTTGTTGCAGATATTTAATGTAAATTGTCACGGAAATAAACAATTTCATTGTATTATGTGAGCATTATTGATACTGTGACATTCTAAATGTGAAATCCCCCTGAATCAGTGATGTGCTAAATGTACATTTTGGACAAAGGTTACCTGAAGTGAACAACAGAATTGGGTTCCTTTACATGGGAAGTGACACAATCACCAGTCACCGCATTTTATACTGATTTGCAGATTTATCCTCTCACTGGTGAGTCCCATCCATTTTGCTGTTTTATACTTTCTCTGGCTGCTCCCAAAGACCCGCTTGCCAAGGGAGGCCCCTACCAGGAGCTCAGGTTCCAGATGACAGCTCTGCGGCTCACAGAAGCACATCTTCACCAGGTTGAGGTCACACTCCTCCAGGAGGCCACCCAAAATATAACACTGCATGTATTTTTTTTCCCACCAGATTTCTTTCCTTCTACTCTTAAATCAGCTGTATGTGACACTTTCCCATGTCACATACAGCTCCAAACAGTTTGTATCTAGTATAGAATAGCCATAAGAAACCTCTTAGTGATTTCACGGTGCAGCGTGCTGGTCTTGTGAAGTCCTGCAACATTCATGTACTTTCAGTACATTCAGTCACAGGATTAGTCAGATGTGCTAGACTTGGTTTCAAGACATACATCTGTGTCTGATCACATGCTGTAGCATGTGACTGGGATGGAGCTAATGGAGTTATGTTATATGGGTCCATGCACAGTCCTGACCTGCTGTTAGTCCTCTCACTTAACCTCTGGCCAACACTCATCACTCGGTCTACATACAGCCTGAGCATAGTGTCATTCCGGGGTAACTTAGTGACAAACACATCTTTCACAGTGCTTAACAAGGTTTAATGTACATTTATTGTTTAACATGTGGAACATATAGTATAAAGGTTTTGTATTGAATAAATGACATCCAATGTGTGGAGGAGAAAAAAAAAAAAAAAGACTCCAGTCTTAACATATCGATGTAGGTTTTTTGTTTGGATTTAATTGGTTTCTGTGATCATCCCGGGATTACTTTCCCCTTCTGCAGGAAAAATGGACAGGATAGATGTCTTTCAGAACCTTACATATTTTTCCCACACGGGGCTGACAAAGCGGTCCGCACCTGCATGAGTGCACGGGAACTCATGGGATACAACTCTGCCCCCCCTCGTTTTAGGGTGTGAACCCAAACAAAGAAATAGACAAAATTAACAGTAACAGCAAATAATATTTATAATTAGCAACTACTGTCACTTTGTAGTCATATCACCTGGAAAAAAAGATATGCAGGTAACTAAAAACAACAAAATACATTAAAGGAGGGTATGTCTGTTCAGTGTACAAGGTCTATTTACATTTCAGCCCAGTGGCGAAATACAAAATAAATGTAAAACAAGTACTAAAGTAGAGACGGCTCCAGGAGTGGAGAGGGGAGTATTTTTTTTCTTTGACCAGTAAGCAGATGCAACACTGATTTTGTGTTGCATAGTGCGGGGGGGGGGGGGGGGGGGGACAAAAAAACAGACACACTTAACTGACAGCCAGCTCGTTACCATGCCAACCTGCCGTGATTCCTATTGCACAAGCCTTTCTTAAGACATGGGTACATTTATACGAGTAAAATCAGTTTTCTTCTCAATAACGTGGCAGGAGAAGCATCTACAATATTTATCACAATTTAAATAAAAAAATAATACTTCAAAGCAAACCGGTTCAGAACACTTATAGAAAACTCCCAAGCAGGAGCTAGAGGAGACAACGAATAGGACGCTTTTCCCAAAGCATTTATCAACAAAAAAAACAAAACATAAAAAGACAGGAAAAATTTTAAAAACACATACCACAGCAAGTATTAAATATCTGTATTAAAATCATTTTAAAAATCCCAAAATTAAACCGTGAATCGGGCTGGGGAACTATTTATATATATTTATAGATTTATTTATATATATATAAAACATTTTTATGCTCTTTTTTTTTTTCCTTAAATAAAAATATAATACCAGCGATTGCATGTGATGTCCGCTCTCAGAGGTGCCGGCAGGCCGTCTAGGTGGCAGTCACGAGCGGCCGATTTTGAAGAGCACTTGGCACAGGATGCCAGAGACAGCGGTATTCAGCACTGAGGACACCGTGATGTCCAGCAGCCGGCTCTCATACAGCACAAACTCGGACCGGTTCTCCTCCACCTCGGCCATGGCCAGCAGTGCCTTGGCGGCCCGGCACATCATGCTGGCGCTGGGCGGCTCGGGGTGAGGGGGCCCGTGGGGACCATGCTGGTACTGCGCCACGGCCACAGCATCCTCCAAAAATCCCATCAGGCTGCCCACGCCGCCCCGCTGCAGGGCTATAGCCCGGGCCGCTGTAGGGTCGCCGCGGGCCAGGTTGGACAAGACAGCCACCGCCATCTCTCGGCATACCTGGCTGCGACGTTCGCTCACGTAGCGCACCAGAGCAGCGTAGAGCCGCTGCTGCCGGATCATGGGAGGTGTGGCAAGCAGGAGGTCCACATTGCCGTCCTGAACACTCAGCTTGCACAGGCACTCCAGTACGAGTCGCTGTGGGGTAAGTGCAGAGTAAGGCCCTGCTGCCGGGAATGGGTCCCGGGACTCTGCCGAGGGGCACACCATCCAGTGCAGGAGGCCATCCAGGAGAGGCAAGCAGATACTCTCTGGGTAGAGTGACAGGTCCAGTTGGCCGGCAATGTTCGCCAGGGTCACCATGGTGTTCTCCCGCAGTGAGGCAAGGCAGTCCCAGCGCCACTCATCTCTGCTGCAGGCCAGCCCGCGGTCCTCCTCTTCGCCGTCCCTGCCTCCATTGCGATGAATTGGCAACGGCCTTTTCCTTTCAAGGTGTTCGTGATGCAGCAGCACCAGCCGGCCCAGGATCAGCACCAGGCCCGGGTGCCGGGACATCTCAGTGTCATTGCCGGGTACGAAGGAGAGGCTGCGTACCACATTGGAGAGACAGATACACCGCCGCGCCAGGGCGTCTTGCCAGTCAGCAGCGACAGAGAGAGGGGCATCGTCTCGGCAGCGTGGCTCGTCCTCTAGGTTGTCAGCCTCACAGGAAACTGGCCTGTTGTCACAAGTCTTCTCATTGGCCTCTGCTGGTTCCGACTCCTCCTCCCTGCTCCACAGACTGCTGGGATTTCTCCCAAAGTGGGTCTGGATGTGGGCGGTCGAGTCGCCCCCACCTGCCCGCCAGTGCAGCAGCCCACTGGTAAAGCCCTCCCTGTCTGTCAGGTCCTCATTCGGCCCATTCCAGTCCTTGTCCTCCACCTTCAGTGGGAATTTGTCATACCTGCTAGCCTGTTTCGTTTGGGGCTCTAGGGGACACGTTTCCTCTGAGGAGTCCTTGCTCTTCTCCTCATGCTCTCCCTCGTCCATCCCTTCTAAATGTGACTTGCCTGGAGGCTCCTCCCCAATATTGTCTGGCACCACCCCCTCAGTGGTACTGATAAGTGCCTCGTCATTTGCTGCCCCTCCGTCCTCCTCTCTTGGCTCTGCCTCTGATTGATCGATCTCTTCTGGGTGGGCAGGAAGCTCCTCTTTCTGACTCGGCGTAAGTCCTAGAAGGGTCTTCTGTCCAGGTGTTCCCACTTCATACTCCTGCAGCATCCCAAACATCTCTATCAGGCACCTTCGGAAGTACTCCACAACGAGCTCCAGAAATCCAGGCAACTGGAGGGATGAACAGAAAGGCAGGAGTCACACTACAAACCCGTTTGGATTCAGGAGGAAATTCACTCCAAGACAGATGCTGAGGTAAGTTTATGATGTCATGCAGAAGTCATGGTGAGCGGCCCCCTCAGGGCTCACCTGATGCAGTCCTACCTGTGAGAGGGTGAAGGAGGCCACAGTGCTGTCATCATACAGCAGGACATTGATGGTGTCCAGGGCCCAGGTGCTCTCTGCCAGCAGGCCCGACTTGAGGGACATCATCACACGCCAGGCCTCTGGGGTTCCTACAAAGAGGTCCAAAGTGATTACTACCCCTATAATACTCCCCCTTTTCTTGTCCATTTGACATGCTCAGTGGGGACAGAACCTGCCTACAAACGGCTGACCTAACATGACAGAATTCCCAGAATGTCTGCTTTGTGAACTACAACTCCCTTTTGGCTACATTCCTGTCCTTGAAACTTTACTAAGGTAACTTTATTCATAGAGTATTCTTCTTATGTGCCGTGAGACTGATCAGCC
>JAODKL010000052.1:81730-96415 GCA_026780765.1 Petrocephalus schoutedeni
GACACTTCCCCCCCCCCCCCCCCCCCTTACTCCTACACAGCAGAATTTTCTCACCCTACATTAGGGTGCCTTCCATCAGCAGGAAGCTGTCTTGACAAGCCAGCCCAACAACTACAACTCTCTCCTTCTTTCTGTCCACCGTTTCCTGTTCCACAGCATTGACACTAGGACAGGTCACAGACATACAAGGTGAAAATCATTTATCTCAATGCAGTTCCACATTATAGACAATATCCATTACAGTATCCCATCTTTCCTTTCTTCACAAGACTGCAGGACATGCAATTTTTAAAGAAAATTTCTTGCCTTTACTCCCAACCCCAACTGGATCTTCCCAGTATCTCCGGCAATCAAAGCCCTACTATTGTGTTGTATTTGGCTCCATTAATTGCGCTGAAAAGTCATCTAATCAGAGCTGGAACCGGTTTCTTCACGGAAGGGAGGGCTTGCAGACTCCTCTTACGGAGCAGCTCAGCATGTACTGAGCCCCTCACAGTACAGCGATTAAACGTAGCCGGAGGAGATGGCCTACTCTTCATGATGATAAATATTCTGGGTGGCAGAGTGGGCAGGACCTACCAGTGTCCTTAGAGGTCATCTTACGACGTGGCTTCAGCAGTGCCTGTGTGCCCTCCACAGAACTGGGGGGGTAGCTGACTTCGCGGTGGAGCACCGGAGGGGGAGCCGGGGCGGGCCCCGGCATGGGCATGCCTGGCTTGGAGGTTTTTACCGAAGCCATGAAGTGACCCTTGCTTGTGGACGGATGCACCTCCATCGAGCGCTGGAAAGGGGCGGGACTGGGGTCCCGGGGAACGTGGCTGGCAGCCATGGCGGGGGAGGTTTGGTATGACGAGGGCAGCGGCGACGGTCTAGTGCTCATGTGGGCCATCGGTCCAGAGGAGGTAGAGGGGGAGGTGGCCGAGGGGTGAAAAGATGGCGGGCGCTGCCCGGTGGCACCGGGCCATGAGTTATCCTGGCCCGACAGACCTTCGCCTTCGTCCCCCCGGCCCAAAGTGTAGGCCGCGCCCTGGCCATGCCTGTTCAGATAGGGGTAGTTCACATCTGTCCTAGGGGCCCACATCCTGGGCTGGGGACCCTCACCAGAGCCAATTGCATGCGGGGGCACTGGACCGGAGGGGGGCAGGCGTTCCCGTCCATAGCCATACGGGAAGGGGGTCTGCATGGGTCGGCGCTCGGGGCCCGAATAGCTGCCATAGGGGCCGTATGGGTCTGGTTGCTGCCCTCCATAGGGCCCACCATAGACGTCCCCCTCGTGGCGCTTTGCGGGGGGGGCATACATCCCGTCCATTGGCCGCTTGTAACCCTGCAGGGAGGCGAGAGCTGGGTTGACCGAATGAGCATCACTCGTTTCACCACCATCTGTAGATTCACTCTTGCCCACCAATATTTCACTGATTCATGGATAAGTTGCACTTGTTCTAAAATTCATAAACAAGGTTTCTTTTCCTTCTGCTATACCAGACATGGCAATGAATGGAACTTTAAGATAAAATGATACCAATGAAGATTGTTATTAGACACCTCAATATCCAAACATGCTCTAACTTGCTGAGTAATCCCTCCATTTAACAGACAATTTAAAGTAATTGCTTAGAAAAATACTACGACCATTTTAAAGATGACAGTAAATTATGATTTGAGCTACTTTCCAGTTAGAAGCTAGTTTTTAAAGCCAAGTAATATTTTCTACACAAACAAACTAATCAGTCGATTTCTGGGAGCCAGTAGGAGCTGGCAGTGTTTGGAAGGTAACTTCCATGCTAGTTAGACTTCATAACCGTGGTTACACACAGGCGGGAGTCAGTTTGTGACATCACAGCGCTCCCCCACACCCCGGCTTCTGACCTGCTGCTGGGGGAACATTCCGTGCTGATGGCCCCCATATGGCATGCCATGGGAATACTGCTGTCCATACCCCTCGTGCCTGATGGGACATGGGTTCACAGTCAGTTCCTTTATTTACCATAAGCACTGACATGGAAACAGAGGCTACAGTCTGCACAGGTTACAGCTTTGCTGGTTCTGCTGGCTGGGGGTATGACTGGGACTGAATCGTCCTTCCGGTTCTTCCTGTTACATAAATGGTTCAGGCTATGCTTCCTTTCCCAGGTTTCACCACATGCACCATGTTAAATTCAATTCCATTTATTTTTATATAGTGCCTTGCACAACAGTCGCCCCAAGGCGCTTTACATGGGTGTGTTGTGATAAATTACAACATCATTAAGAGAGAATAATACAAAATGGGGAAAAGGAAAGACAAAAATGAAATAAAGAAAGCCAGACAACAACTTAGGATATGAACCAAAAACTCCCAAGTAGGGAGAAAAAAAAACCTCTGGGGGTCCAAGGTCATTACAGAACATTACAGAAAATTAAGCTAACTATTTCAGCCAGGGGACAAACAGTTCCACCCAGAGGCCTTGGTACTTCTATAAGGACACTGTTAATAAGGTCTGTTTGCAATGAGAGAGTCAGAGCTACAAAAATCTCTCAAGGCAGCTGATAAAAGTGGGTCAAGTTTCAAATATGCCCAGCTGTGCTAATCATTTCTGGCCTGCAGCCCTTCTAGCAGACGCTGAGGTCCGAGGGAGGAGGCTGGGTTCTCACCTCAGCTGGGAGGGGTATCTGTTTGGAGAGTACAATCCCGAGTCATTGGCGGACGGCGCCATGTTGTTCTGACTTTGGTGGGGAACTATGCCACCCTCTGGTCCCATCACATGGTCCGGTCTGGCGGAACACGAGGCACCAATCAAAAGCACGGTTTTGCCAGGAAAACTCTGAACTGGTAGATCAGCTGATTTCAAACGAATATCAATTCCTGGAACTATGCTCAAAGACAAACAATCCTGCTTAAGTACTAGTTAATCTTATTGACATGTACTTGGCTCTCCAACCCAATTAGTACATCTTTAAATGGGATAACCCTGATCTGAACTGAGGTTCTCAAAGAATCATGTTCAAATCATTTCGGGGTCACAAGACTAATTAGGAATGCAAGGCTTTAAGCGATCTTCATATAGCTGGTATCCTGCCCTTAATAAAAATAATAAGCAAGCAAATAAATACATTTTATTTACAGGCACATTCAGATCACTCAAGGTCCCCGTCAATAACTGGCCCCATGACAGCTGTAAGCTTGCACTCTCTGCCTCACTCGTATACAACTTTGGATTAGAATATGAGCCAAATAAACGTGAATGTAAACCTGTCTGAAATAAGAACAGACCTTTTAGGTCACATACACTGTCTACTCACGGCTAATTGTGCTATTTGCTTCACTCGTATGTTGCTTCCGCTAAATAAATAAATAAATGTGAACGTGATTCTCCAGTCCACTGCATGTATATCTGTGCTGACCCACCTCCTGTCATAGCTGGGACCATAGGGGTACTGGGATCGCTGGCTCACGCCCGGGGCAGGCATGGCCCCCGGAGGTGGCCCCCGGCCATATGCTTCTGGCATGCCGCTGCTGGCCATATGGCCTTCCCCAAAATGCTCGTTGGGGGCCATCCCTGCAGAGAGAAAGAGCTCCCGTCTATATGCCGTTTCCACTTCCAAAATCGGCAGTTATTCCCTAAGTAACGTTGCGTTCCATTTGAACTCGGAAGTCGGAAATTCCGAGCTCCTAGTCGGAAATTTCAACTGGAATGTCCCCGGAATTCCAGCTCGGAAAGTCGGAGGAATCTACACAACCCTGATCTCAGAATTCAAGATGGCTGTGCCCTTTATCAACCGATGTAAAAGCTGTAGTTTTATACGGTTTATTAGCTCTTACATCTTAGGGGCTATGTGTGGACATGCTGCTGCAGTGTTTTTGCGTGCAAAATCAACTAATATTGCTAACAATGGATAACAATTGGGGCTTGAACTGAGGCCTGTTCAGAAAGCAGGATTTCTTGCTTAGCCGGATTTCATGTAGTCTGAGCAAAAAGTGACCAAAGACAAAGGTCATTTAAACTGGAGTGCTTTAACTCAGACAAGTTATCCAGCTAGGCAAGAAACAGGCCTCTGGTGTTGCTAACTGGCTTTCCATCTTGCTGTACTGTAACGCTGTTAGCTTGGGTGTGACATCATTCCCAACTCCGGCTTCTGATCTCTGAGGTAAATGGAATGCAGCACAAGAGGCATTCCCAAATGTTACCATTTCTCTTGCCATTAGGAGCATACATCATGAGCCCAGTAAGGTAAGTGTCCATGATGCGCTAGGAATTCCTTCTCTTAACGGCCTGGCTGAGCGAATTAAAGAACTAAATACAAAGTTTAAACTGCATCTAGAAAATAAATGTGAAGTACTATGAGCAACTCTTCAGTCACAGCTTTTTACAAACTAGTTTAATCAAGGCTTCAAAGTAATCAAAACAAACAAAAAAAAAACACTGCTCTCCACTAGGTGGCACCATTCCACAGCAGATGAGCACAGGTGGCTCAACAGCAGAGATTTCTCAGCATATTTTGATCAGTGAGGCAGGTTTTTTTTTTGCTGTACTATGCTAAAAGTGGGTGAAGTGCTCTCACCCTCCGAACAGCACACTTCCCGCTTAATCCCACTACCGATGCGCGGACAGGGGCTGGAAGAGACTGACCCTTCCTTGCGGCTCCAAAGGGGTCCTTGTTGCCTTCGTACTGCATCCTCATCATGGCCTCTGGCATGTTGCCCCCCTGCGGGAGGTAAGGTGCTCCAGGGTTCATGGGTGTGCATTTCTGGAAGACAGGGTCATTGACCTCTGTGAAGGGGTCCTGCACACTGACAGTGCTGCTGTTCCTAGGAGAAGACAGATGCACACTATCAGGGGAACTCAAAGTTAAACGCATAGAAAAGATATGGACACAATCACAGACGGGGGAAACACGTTAGTCGCACGTTCTGCTTGGAAGCTTCTACTGGCCAAAGGAGAATTTTAACGGACGTACCACATGCAGATGGTCCCCGAGTTATGATGGTTCGACTTACGATTTTTCGATCTTAAGATGAAGATAGCGACACGACAACATTGTAAAAAAATTTAAGATCTGCACTGTAGGCAAACGTAGAAGCATATGCTGTATGATACACTGGGACGCAGCTGGGATGTATGCATCTCCCGCCTTGTGAGGTGCCTCTCGCCAATGATCGACAGAGTTCAGTTGTCTCGTGTTAGAGCGCATATTTTTTTCTGTTTTTAGTGTTTCAAACCCAGTCTCAACTTACGATATTTTCAAGTTACGATGGGGTCATCAGAACGCATCTCCATCGTAAGTCGGGGACTACCTGTATTCCGCAAATTGTCAGAATTTTAACGTCAGTATCAAAATTCTCCAGATTTAACCCTGACAGTTTTCTAAAGCTACCCATTAATAACTTCGTAATATTACATACTATGACCTTGGCATTAACTGGCCCATCTGTCCATTTCTCATTTCCCATAAATCCTTGGTACTGGTACCCAGAAGCTTGTCAGAAACCGTATGAAACTGCAGGTTTCACCCTGATCCAGGCAAATGTGTAATTTTGCCATTTTTGGCAAATAAAAGCACAAAGGTTGTCTGAAATGGCTTGTACTGGTTGAATCAACAGCACCGCACAACCACAAAGGATGGGACTCATGTGCACCCCCTACCTGCCACCCTGCTGCGGGATTATCTGCGTGTGAGGAGCAGGTGTGGGCGGGGCTGGTGTGGGCGGCTTCAGGTCGCCCCCTGTCTCCGTCATCGAGCTGCTGCCTGTGGACTGGGGGGTGTGTGGACCCTGCAGGGAGCCAGAGTTAGCTGGGGAGAGAGAGGGACACCAGGCAGAGAGGTGTGGTCAGCACAGCGTGCAGGTTCCCCGAGCCACTAAAGCCCCGTCCGTGAAGGGCGCTAATTACTGCTTACTAGAATGAGCATAGAACAATAATGCTAAGGTATCCCTGCACACACCCATACCAGACTGATGCTACAGCCACAAGAGAGTGAGGTCAAGCAGGGTCACGGCTGCTTGTGCGACCAGTGGGTACCAGATGAATGGACCCGAAGAACGTGCATTGTTATTCCTTATAATTATTTACGAAATATCTCAATATCCCACTCAGATCCACTAATTCACACAACATAAGCAGGGATGCACCGATACCTTTACAATCAGACCAAGTATAAGTACCAATACTCACTTTCTAGTACTCACCAATACCGATACCAATCAGGGCTGTGCTATATCTAGCAAATGAGATATTTTAACTTAAAAATATTTGGATATATGATAATATATTGATAATATTGACGATAAATCCTCCCACTGCAGCACCGAGTGGGGCACTTCAGGTTTGTGCTAAAAGAAATGTGAAAGCCTGAACAATACAATATAGAGTGAGTCTCTTTAATGGCTGGAGTGAAGAATTGATGCACAGGAGGCGGGGGGACTGATCACAGCAGTGCTGGTCACAGTTTTTAGTCCCTGCAGAAAACGATGGATAGGCACGGGTCACTCTGAAACCTCTAAAGCAGTGGTTTGATAATAAAGCAGGTATTACACCACGTCGCACCTCAGACAGTATCATGTTCCCAGCGTGCCGCCATTACGACATTGTGCCCGACTGATACTGGGTCAGTTAGTTTTTCACTACATGAGGGTGAGGGTTTGACATTTGACGTTTTCACATTCACCTCAGTCTCCAATGTTTTCTGCATATTTTCTGCAGATGTTGCTGCTGGCGGCAATTCCATCCCACTCTCTTATGTTTAGTTTTTTTGAATTTTCAGATCAGCTTAATGCACTGTGGGAATGTCCAGACATTTTTAAAATTTTTTCCTGTATCCTACATGTTCCTTTCTTTCTCAAAAAAGAACTCTTACTTTTCTTATGTGAATCTTCTTTTCTAAACATGGGTTAAATTTACCATTTGTCAGTAACAATAATCACAAAGTTCTTCATCACTGACTTGGGTAGAGGGTTAATGGGAAAAAATAAATCACCAAAGGCACATTATGCACGACACATTAACACCAGCTACTTGATTTATCATTAAATACAACACTGGTTCTAATGAAATGCTAACATCTTGGTATTGCATCAGCAGGAATGTGACCATTTCTATTCTGTTTCAAAGTGCAGAGTGTAGGGCATCTTTGTCTTTACGATCAAGATGGTACTGCCTCCCACTGATCCTTGTAGGTGCACTAAGCAGCGCAGCGACACTGTAATGGCACCCAATAAATACTGTCTATGTGGCCAATGGAAAGACTGGATGCATGGAAACTATCAGGATGTCAGATTCCACTTCACTCATCACGAATCACACCAATCCAACATTTTTCTTCATACATGCACCCAACATAGCCTCCAATAAAACATTGGTCTAAAGCGAGGGACACATCTGATCCATCTGGAGTGTGGTCGTGACTTCAGGGGTGAATATTTGGACAGCCAACTGACTGTCATCCTCAGACACCCGGCTGCCTTTGAGTTTGCTTTTAACTTGATGATTAGCATTACTGACAAATGGTGAATTTTAACCCATGTTTAGAATGGAAAATAACGAAAGATTCACAGAAGAAAAGTAAGAGTTCTTTTTTGAGAAAGAAATGAACATGTAGGATAGAAGAAAAATAATTTTAAAAATGACTGGACATTCTCACAGGGCATTAAGCTCATCTGAAAATTAGACCCACATGATTTTCACATTGGGGTGACATGGTGGAGTAGTGATTAGCATTGTTGCCTCACACCTCTAAGACTGGAGTTTGAATCCCGCCCCGGTTGCATGTTCTCTCCATGTCGTCATGGGGCTTCCTCTGAGTACTCCAGTTTACTCCCATGGTCCAAAAGCATGTTGAGGTTGATTGGAGTTGCTAGATTGCCCATATGTGCGAGTGTGCTCATCCTGAGTTGTTCCCCGCCTCGTGGCCATAGTTTCCAAAGACCCAGCACAACAAATCCAGAACAGAACCGGGCTACGGGAGGCAAGACCCCACCCAGCCAGAGTCTCAGAGCTGCAGCACAGGCAGGGGAGGGGGTTGGGTACTGGGGGTGAAAGGAGTTGCTCATTCAAGGTTGTAACCGGGCCAAAGGATTGTCTCAGCTCTCTGAAACAGCGAGAAGCTGGGCTGGAAAAGACAGGCAACTCTAGATTAAATAAAAAAAAAAACAACCTGCGTGAAGTGTAACTAAAAACTGCATGCCTTGGGTCTCCAATAGAGGTGTTGTATGACAAGGCACATCAAGCCTATAAGGGGGGCGGGGAGCGGGGAGGAATCTGGGGGGGAGATCCTCTTTCAAGGATATCCACTTGATCGCCTGCCAACCTCCACCTTTCATCTCCAAATGTAAATAATGCGGGGGTTATGTGGGGTTAAGTGCTTCCTCACACTGCGGACGGCTACATGTGCCGTGAACTTGAATGCCCCCCGCTCCACACACATCTGAGGATGGGGGGGGGGGGGTCTCTCTGGCCTGCTCTGTGGACAGAAGTCAAAAGGAGGTCACTGCCGTTTCGCTCCTCCAAGCTCCACCCCTTTCCTAGCACTGTATTCCAGATCCCCCCCACCTCTCATTATGACGTCACTGCCTCATGGCTATTTATAACCTCAGTCACACGGTGCTGGCCACCTCCCCTGCCAGCAGAGAGCAGGGCATTGTGGGATACGGATTTGAGGAAGAAGCAGAAGAGGGAGCTTTGATACGGAAAACAGGAACCTGTTCAGGCAACCCTGTGCCATAAACAGCCCTGGTGGTCGGAGGACAGAACAAGTTGTATAATACACATTCTCTGCATTGCTAGGGGGACTGGCAGTGAACACAGACACTTCAGAAATCAGTGGAACGCTTCCCTGCTTCTCCTGCTGCCCCTTTTCACAGAGGACTACAAACAGAAAGAAGCAATGAGGACAGAAATATTAAGTATGCTAAGAGAAATCAGATACTGAAAAGACTGGAGTGAATTATATTACAGGGAATTATATTACTTTTCTTGGTAAAACCAAAGATTGTGTTCAGTGTTACCTTAACTGGCATTCTGCAAGGGAGCCTCTCTGTTAAAAAGTACCCAGTCATGCAGTACCACTCCTTACCAGGAGAGGGCGGCTGGATCTTGGGTGTCTGCTGCTTCTTGGAGTCAGCGGCAGCGAAGAGCTCGGGCGGGGGCTCCTCGCCGCGCTCAACTTGGCACTCGAAGGCGAACAGGTACTGGATGTAGTGCTTCTTCAGCGAGCTGGCCACGCTGTTGGAGGCGCCCATGTTCAGGTGGGAGGACAGCTCCCGCCATTTCTTAGTTTTGTTTACCTGCATCACCAGGAAGACACAGCGGGGGGGGAGGGGCAGGTCAGGGATATCCCAAAGAAGAACCTGCCTGCACCTCAAAGTGGCTGATTGTTCTTGTGGAACTGAATAGGGGCCAATTCACTGTCTGTAGTTCATGTACCATGGAGTCATCCGGGCCCTGGTGTCTTCTGGAACATCATTAAAAATGTAACAAACAATCCTGATAAATTTGCTTGCAAATAAGCTTGCATTTATGCCCAATAATTATGGGGCGGCACAGTGCTGCAGTGGTTAACACTGTCGCCTCACACCTCTGGAACCCGTGCTGAAATCTCCGACTAGGTTCCATGTGTGTGGAGTTTGCATGTCTGCATGTCATTGTGGGGTTTCCTCCAGGTACTCTGGCTTCTCCCACAGTCCAAAAATATGTTGAGGCTAACTGAAGTAGCCAAATTACCCATGGATGTGTGAATGTGCCCTTTGATGGGCTGGTGCCCCATCCTAGGCTGTTTTCTGTTTTGTGCCCGTAGGCTCTGGACCCCCCGTGACCCTGAACAGGATAGGCGGTTACGGAAGATGTATGGATGGATGTGCAGTAAAGCACACCAGGCTCACTTATTTATTTCTTAAGCAGCAGGGTTAGAGAGTTTTGCTTAAGGGCCCAACGGTGACATCACTCTGCCAGCCACGGGATTTTAACCGGCGGCCTTCCGGTCATGGGTACCGAGTCCAGATCCGCGGAGCGACACCCCACGCTGGCCGAATCCGGCCACGCTGGCCGAGCAGTCACTTACCGTGGCGAGGCCGCCGATCTCCTTCACGCACATATAGAGGCGGCACAGGTCCAGCGGCTTCCTGCCTACGCTGGGCAGGCTGGTGACCGGAGTGCCGCGCTCCTCCATGAAGGCCAGGTAGCGCTCCACCCACGCATGGCGCTCCGGCTCCACGCCCATCTGGTATAGCTTGGTGATCTTCTCACCGCTCAGCGTGGAGGAGGTGTTGGGCTTCTGCTGCAGGTGCCAGCGGACGGAAAGAGAGAGAGAGAGAGCGAGAGCGGGTCAGCAGCGGCTGTCTGAGGAGATCTCCCCTATGAAAGGCTGTCCCGTCTCCCTCGGGTCAAAATACGGACTGCTAATCTCTCTCAGACTCACACTGCCCATGGAAAGGCACAAACAAGCAGGCAAACAAACTGAGCGGCCGGCCAAAGAGAAATGAAACGGAAATAACAGCAGAAAAATAAAGACGAGTCTGGCGATGAAGAGGAAGGGGGACCCACAGGGCTGGAGGGGGTGCGGGGCCAGGCAGGACTGCTGATACTGTCGCTGTCGTCGCCGTGGTAGGAGGAGAGGCTGGCGGGGCTGGGGGAGAGCGCTGAGGGGGTGGCAGGCCGTGATGGGCACTGGGAGAGGTAGCCGTCCTGGGGAGGGAATGCAGACAAGAGGGAGGCAAGGGCGCCCTACTGAGCCGAGTCGCAGCCAGAGACGCGGCCTGGCCGGCTGCCGGCTCCCTGTACCCACACCCCCAACCCAGATGGGACGAGAAGAGCCCACCGGGTACCTTGGCCTTCTGGGGCTCTGTGCCGGCAGCCTCCTCCTTGCTGTCCAGCTTCTGTTTTGAGTCGAGAGGCATCATGCCGTCGGCTGGCGGCGGCAGGGGTCCTGAGGGGGGGGAGAGCAGCGGCACGTGAGGGGCGCGCGTCGCTAGGGAGGCCTGTCGCTAGCGGGGGTCTGGCGCTAGGGGACCAGTCGTTAGGGGGCCTAGCACTAGGGGGGTCTGGCGCTAGGGGACCAGTGAAGAACCAGGCCACGGCCTAGGAGTCTGAGACGTCTTTAGATATATCCTTGAAGCTGTTGTGAGTGGAGCTACCCCCCCCCCCCCACCATCATTTGCACTGGCTGATCCAGGCCTGTTGATGATGATGGTATTGGGCCTGACTGGATATTCTCAGCCCAAAAGAGCCCCAGCCACCGGAGGGGCCGACCCGCTCTTTCCTCCAAGGCTGATGTACTGCAGAATTTAAACCAAGGGGCTCCCAGAACAGACCTATTCCTCAAATCATAAAGTCTGTCTAAATAATAACAGCGGTTCCATGGATACCACTTGTCTCTTGGGCCCTGGTGTGTTCTGGGATTTTCCATTAATGTCCATTCAGGGGCTTTTTCTAGGCCCGAGTGTTTGAGTGTTTTTTTTTCCATTTGCAAACCAAGACAGCGACCTTGGTGAAAACACATTTTAGATGTAACAAAAGCACACGTCTGTTTCTAGCTTTGCCTCATTGGTCCTTGAGTATGGAATGTGTCATTCTGAAGGACAATCGATTGTATTGTCATGGCAACTCCCCTTGCGATATGACTGAGCTGCACCGAAAATCCACTCTGTGCCTTACCTGAGGGTGGGGCACTGTAGGGCGGGGCCTGTGGGGTCATTCTCCCAGAGCTGTTCCCGATTGGCTGGCTGTAAGGCGCAGTGCTGCCTATCATGCCCATGTGATTCACACCGGGGTAGCTTCCCTGCCTGCAACTCAGAGAGCAGCAGATCACGGATCACACGCCGGAGGGGTCACAGAAAAGTGGCTCTTTAGCTAGACTAGACCATTCAAGCACAGGACGACTCACAGCCCTGATTTATGGTCGACAGACTGCCTGTCCTGGTGGTCAGAACCACTTTAACTCGGTGTACACACAGCTGAAGAAAAGAAAAACAAAAAAAACAGCTCATCCATCAGTGCATATCTCCGGCTAGTGCATTAAGAGCATTAACTCCTCTCTTGGAGGCAGCGGCAGCCCAACCAGGGATCATCTGCACGTGGGCAGGATGCCTTTCTAGAAGGGAGAGTTATCTGTTGGTGCAGAAAGCTCTTAAAAAGTGCCCCTCCCTGACTTGGTGACCGTGGCTGGAGTCCACTATCTTCTCCAGAAGCCTTTAATCCGGGACAACAAAGGCGAGAATGGCGCCAAAGGGAGAGCGGGCCAGGGTGACCGTGCGTAAGCTTAAACTCGATAACTGCAGAATGGTGTAGATGGTACGCAAGCCCACCTACTCACTCTGTAATCATCATTTTAAATGGTGGTAAAATCCACCATTTAAAGGTGAAAGGATCAGAAGAGGTGCTTTCCAAATTGTCGTTCACGCTTGTTTGAGGGGTAGACTTCCAAGCCTTCAGACGCTGGTGAGAAGCACCTACTCTACCAGACCTGTAATGGGACTGTCGCATCCCTGAGGTGCCAGAGGCGTCAGAAGATCACTGTGAAATCACTCCTTTCACAGTTCAAATCCTCTAAATGCACGAATGCTTCATCTAGCAGGAGGGGTGGATCAGACCGGCATCGCACTGGCCAGACAATGGAAGCCCATCTCCAGGATTCTGCAGACCACCATCGGAACCATGAGACCAGCAGCCATTTTGCAGTGCTAATGCATTATGAGAGTGAAGCATGTGACTTGTACTGACCAATAGAAGCATTTCAATCAATTAGCAGCCAATCACGGGTGAGGGAAGTGAGACTGTAGGGCTAGGGAGCCATGGAGTGTGGAGATGTTTATCAGGAGCATCTTAAGCACCATAAATGCAACCCTCAATGGGTTATGGTTAGGAAGTATGCATAATCACACATAAAAACAGGGTAACTATGCATGAAATTTAGCGTCCATAAGTAGGCCAAAACTAGCAAAAGCAAACACTTCAGACAGTAACTAGGGGCAATCATTCAATCCGCAGAGCTGCAGAGCTTTTCTGGGGCTCCAATTCTTACCAAATTGCTGTGCTAAAAAAGCCCAAAATAAATTCGGTAGCTTTGCCCCCAAGCATTTCTCAGTTCGTTTATTTCCTTTCGGTTTATTTGAAGAACGACGTTAAGCCCCATCTCTGTTTGGCTCCCGCGCATCTTACGGAGACCAGCGGCCCAAAATGTGAAGCGGAGTTTGGGCGGGAAAAACCCCTCTAAACCTCTGGAGGAATTCCAGAGGATTTAGTCAGTGTTTTTTCTGAAAACATGAGCCTCACACTCATCAAGATTTTAATAGTATTTCTCCCTCCAGCCTTCAGCAAAAGGCATTAAACAGACCTTTTCTCAGATGAGACCTCTTTCAATCCTGATTTACGAGCTCGCGCAAAATCCTACGAATTAATTTCAAGTCACGCTGAATAGAGGGCAGGACTTATAAAGTCATCGGACTTTTCATTAAAAAGGCTTCAGAACACTCCTCCGAGGATTACAGCGAAAACAGAACACATGCCTGAGTCACACTATCATACAGGAACAGTTTGGCCTTAATGTATCTCACATGTTTTAAGCTATCCGAAATGGGTGATATTTCTACACCAAATCAGGTTTGAATGTAATAAAATGAACCATCTCCTTATGTGCTACACAGGGTCACAGTGAGTATCCTCATGGACCCCGTCGCTGACGCATTGGCTTGTTACGGTAACACATTATACACAATGCGTGTCCCCCCAAAAACCACGTCACATAACACACAATCCCCCATAAACTTCAGGCTCTGCCCCAGGAAAAAAAAATCAAAGGCCTCAGGGGTGCTCTGATTCCTCGCAGTTAGACCACTTCATGGACCAGGAGCCGCTTTATGGCATAACCCCAAGTCTCACTGATCTGTCATCTTGCTTTTATTGCATCATTACAAGTGCTGTCCCATAGGAGGCGACAGAGATTCCCCTGAACTCGCTCTGTTGATGCCACATAATGGGCACATGACCATCCAGAGCGTGGGGTCAGACCCACAGGTTCAGAGCTGATGGGCCCCAATCCCACACCCACAGGGCACCTGGCCTTTAACTCTGGTTCAGTTAAATAAAACATTATACGTTATAAAAAATATAACATAGAGCAGGGGTGTCAAACTCCAGTCCTGGAGGGCCGGTGCCCTGTGTAATTTAGCTCTTTCCCTGTTCCACCACAAACGACTGAGCTGAAGAGCTGTGTGGTAATTAGTACAAGGAGCTGCGAAGCGTTGAATCAAGTGTGTTAAATGAGGGTAAACCCAAAAATATGCAGGGCTCTGGCCATCCAGGACTGGAGTTTGACACCCATGACAAAGAGGAAGACACACGCACACACGCACACACACGCACGCACGCACGCAGTCTGGAGCCCACACTCACCTTGTTGCCGTGGCACTCCCTCCGGCCTGCATTGTGGACACTGCAGCATCTTGGCTCTTGCGGCCGGCGCTGGGCTGTGATCGGCCCATCCCGGGACCCGCTGGTTGGGGCACGCCGGGCGAGCCTGGGGGTGGGCCACCGCTGTTGCCCGGATATGGGCGGCCCCCTACGCCCGCTGCCACGCCCATGCCACGCCCGGCTGGCACGGATCCACAGGGCTGGCCGGGACCCTGCCCGTGCATGGGGCTGCTGCCCATACTGGAGCCTGGGACGCCATAGCTGATGGCGGGTGCTCCTCCATAGCCGGGCGGCCGGGGGTAGTTACCTG
>JAODKL010000052.1:98624-109975 GCA_026780765.1 Petrocephalus schoutedeni
CTGAATCAGTGGGAAGGAGGCCCGGCTGGAGGCCAGGGGCACTCAAACAATTCCATCCAACTGGGGCCAATGTCTGCCAAAATGCTGCAGTGGAGGACTGGGGGTGGGTGGGGGGGCACTAAAAATAGTTTAATTAAAATTGAAATTCAAATGGTGGCTTTTCTCTGTAGTGGCTTAAACCCCACGGAGACCTGTGCGGGGGGTGGTGGAGTCAGTGTTAGGGTTTGCGCCTTTTCCTGTCGCGTTTGCTCACACTTGGACCCTGAGCCAACAGGGTAACCTGGGTTATTAAACCCCAATTATTTACCCATTAATTTCTTCATCCAAATTTTAAAAGGCGTAATGGTGACACAAAACAGGCCTTAAGGTTTTACTCACAGGGACAATCCTGCATAAGATTTCAGTGAAACAAACACTGGACAATCAGGTGACCAAAAGCCCCCCCCCCCGCCGGGATACTTTATGATGCACATCACCCTGGATTCGTCACCGTCCCGACGCAGAAAGGCGAGGCACACGCCGTCGGTCAGCCTTACCCCTCTCCTGGGACATGGGCGCCTGGCTCATCGTGGCGTGAGGTCCCGTGGCAGTCACGCCACCCGCGCTCTGCTGGGCCAGCTGGGTGCCTGTTTGGGTGGCAGATGGAAAATTGGTCTGACACTTAGGGGGACGCAACACCCACACCCGCGCCCAGACGGGGAAGAGGACGGGCCGGCCAGAGGGACGCCGTTTATGTATCAGGTTACAGCACACGTCAAAGGGCCGGCTGTCACACGGCTGCTGCTACCAAAAGCGAAAGAAAAAGCTTCCAAAAACATGAGTCTAAATTCACCAACACTTGACAATGGGGAGTCTTCAGGGGACAAAAAAAAGTTTCACAGAGTTTTTTTATGAACATAGACAGAGAGACACACAGATGAAGGGTTGTGGAAAGCCCATTAGGGCACAGGAGATCTCAAACCATAGGAGAAACTAAACACAGATGATCAGTCATGTCTGTATGACATAAACTCAAGGTGAGGGACACGGAGGGCGAAGAGGAGGGAATCCTTTGTCAGATAGGCCTTTGGGGGGCGGGGGGTTGTATCAGCATCTAAGGAGGGTGTGAGGATGATGGGAACTGGGCAGCCCAACGGGAAACTGCCCTATTGGGAGAGAGGAGTTGTGCAATACAAAAGCCATTTCCCCCAGACGGTGTGAGACAGTAAATGGTCTCCCATGGACCTCATTAGTGCTCAGCAGACCAAGGAAGGTGAAAAGGCTCGCCGAGGCACGGATAAAACAGACTAACCCGGCAAACAATCCGAGCCATCAAAAAGGCGGCGCGATAGCAATGCGCCACACTGACGGGAGATAATTGCACGAGATCTTTGGAGTCGCTTTGACCGCTTCACGAGAAGCCGCTCCCATTCGGCGTTTAATGACCAGGCCGGCAGGGTCCCGTTTGTTTTCGGGATGCAGGCACATCATTAATCCCGTCGGCTCTCCGGCGGCAGCGCTAACAAGCTAACGAGGTCCGGCGTCAGCCGAGAACAGAAGGGCGTCGGGATTTGAGGCTGAGATGCGGTCTGCGTGCCGGAATGTGACGGCCAGAGGCACTGGTTTAAGGGGGGAGCCAATTTTTTACAGAATCACGCTGGGGTGTTTTGAAACCTAAACCTCTAAAAACACCCGCATCAAATGAGATCTGCATCTACCTTTTCCATTTAGATTCCCCAGAGGTTCTCTTCACTCACTCGTTAAGCAGACGTGCAAACGATGAGCGGTCACTCAGGGGACCACATTATTGCCGGGGTATGGTGGAAAGTTCTAGGGCGTTCAACAGAGGGCAGATGCACCAAAACACACAGCCTGCCTGTGAAACGGAACCTACAGGCTCTCAGACGACCTACAGCCACCACCTTTGGGCCATTGGGCATCCGGCAGGGTCTCCAGACTGCAGGAGATGCAAAGGGCGTGTGATGCTTCACGTCACCGGTCAAGCCAATTGCCACGGTGGCATGATACAAAGTTTTGGTAAAAAAAACTCAAAAACATGGGGAGAAATGCTGCTTCTAGGTCGACGGGGGAGACTGGGGGCGATACTCACTGAGCCGCTTAAAGGCCGGTGGGGGGCTCGGAGGTTAAGCTAGTTAAAGGTTACAGTAGACTCTGGTCATTTTGGGGGTGACTGGGGTTACCTTAGGTTAACAGATAGTCTAAACACCCCATGTTTCCAGAGCTGGGGGGGGGGAGCTTGAATATGAATTCAGGCCGGTTCATGCTACTGCGGAGGTGTGTGGAGACCGCATAGGGCAGGGCTGGGCAGAAAGGGCCGCTGCGTGTGTGTGTTTCTGCTGCAGCTCCCTAATTAGGTTACAGAATGAGTCCTCACACCTGGGCTTGAACAGCTGACCTAAGGGTTATCCCGAAAACCTGCATACACACTGGCCCTTTGCGGGTAAGATTGCCCACCCCTAACATAGGAGGACCGCATATGAGGGCATGTACCACTTGAAAAGTGAAACATGGACGGCTCATTGGTTCATTGGCAGGGGGAAGGTAGCAGAAAATCAGAAAGGACATCGGACCGAAGATTATATATAAACACCTTTCCCACTCCTTTGGAATAGACTGAAAACAAATTTGGAGTGGGTTGGAAGACAGGTTGGTTGTTTTATTTTTATTTTTTCTTCAATTTTCCATTTGAAATCCTATTTAGATTTCAGTTTCATTAGTTATTTTAATGATGTATATCTATCTAGTTTTTATACATAGGCTGTGTCTGTCTCCACAGTAAATATGAACCAGGGTGCATAAGAGTGTTAAAGCAAACTGGCAGCCATTACCACAGACACGTGTGGAGAGAGACAGTGGATTTGATTGTCACTGTTGGACCTATAGGCAAGACCCTTAACTCCTAATTGCTCTAGGGAATCTAACCCTGTCTTCTCCAAAATGTACTTCTCTTTGAATAATAGTGCCGGATATTAAAGAACTAAAAATCCTCCCATAAAGCCCACAAAAGAGGAGAAACAACAGAAGCTGAAATGAGATACAGATTAAAATTACAACGATAACAATAATAACCAAAAGGCAGTGAGGATTCCTCTGCATTTCTAATGACGTACAGTAAGGCGGGAGGCTTTACCATACTGAATGAGGGCTGGCAGCTAACCCTCCCCCGAACTCAGACCGCAGCCCCTAATCTGTTACCCAAGGGGGGGGGGGGGATTCCAAATTTGCAAGTTAAAAAAGGGGGGAAATGGGGAGAAATCCGGCACAGATTCAATTTCCGCCTTCATTGTGTTACTTCTTTCACTGCGTCAATTTTGGCAAGGGGATACCGAGGACACGGACAGGGGGGTGTATCAGACAGCCGAGTTTCCACGGGTGGGGTGGGGGGGTTAAGGACGAAACCCTCATGTGAGCAGCCTGGAGTCCCGCAAACATTGTCATGGTGTATAAGGCTTGTTCTAGGGCAAGGTGAATAGGTGTCTTTTTAAAAATATGTAGATGGAACAAAATAGAGCGAATCACAAGACAGAATGGATGAAAGGCAGCAGGATTGGAATGAAAGATTACAGGGGAATAAAGGAAGAGGAAGACGCTTGGCAGAGGGAAGCCCGGAAGACTGCTTAGATGGGGCGATTCTCCCACTGGCACAGGGAGCAGGCGCATCCGTACCTGAACCTGCAGCCGGGGAAAGGGGCCCCTGGCGACCGGGAGGGGGTCCCACCGGGGGTGGCGGCGACGGGCGAGGGCCAGCGAGGTGGGAGGGAGCACCAGGGGAGAAGCTGCTGGGTGGGCCCTGGCTGGCAGAGGCGCCCAGGCCGGCCTCGGTGCCCGTGGGCAGGTCATCGATGGAGCCCGACAAGTCCTGGGGGAGGGGCAGGGCACAGAGTTAGAGAGGGGGCACCATTACCCCCGCTTTCTAACGCGCGATGGGACGCAAACCGCATTATACGGTCTGAGGAGGGGGTGATCAAGGGAGACATGAAGACGTCTCGAGCAAGAACCGTCCACCAGTTCATGGCTCAAGGCGATTCCCCGTCACATCCGAGCTCCTTATCAGCTACCAATAGCACCAGCACCACTTTCAGGTCGACACTGTCAAACCCAACGGGGGCACCTACATGACAGCTCTGATGAATAAGGGGATCCCATTCATAAAACGTTACTTGGCTAAAAGGAGGTTAGCGTATGGGGGGGGGGGCATGCCATTCCTAATCCAGCCAGATCAGATCCCATCCAGCCCATGGGCGCAGACTCAGAGGCAGCTTCAGGACTGCCTGGAGAGAACCATAAAACCTAATTTCGCTTAGGAGACGCCATTTACGATAAACGGGACACATGCTCACAAGAACTGACAAGAAAAGACTGGCCAGCATTCACACACGTAACGACACACGAGAGGGGCTGAGCGTGACAGCACTCCCCGAGTGTCTCACACACACCCTCCTTCACAACAGAGACACCTGTTCATCCCACACGTCAAATGTCTGCCCAGCGTGCCAGAAGAGGGTCTGCCAGGCTCCAGCGCTAACCGGTGCCTCAGGGGCTGGGTACCCGAGTTGACTGTGCTAGACGCCCCATTAAGGGAAAAAGCCAATTAGGGAAACCACATTTACAGGTTTTCTGATCAATGTGACAGTTTCCTTGAGACTTATAACGCAGACCTAAACTGTCGTCTTGTAAGGTCTGGTAAGGGCATCAGTACAAGAGGGTCCAAAAGCCAGAATTGGCATTAAACCACGTTTGGCTGCCTGTCCAAACAAAATTGGAGGTACTGACCATCTCCGGAACATTCTGCTCAAACAGCGAGAGTCGAGCCGGGCAGCAGAAAACTTGACAGGGAAAGACTGAGGACGTGTGGAGAGGTAACGGGCTCCCCGAGCCAGCAATATAACAAGGCCTGCAGGAGACCTGCAGGGGGCGTAACTCACACGCTTTACACTGACAAGCCGATGGCTTCACAGCAGATGGACCCTAAAGCTGGATCATTTTTGTGTACTTTGGATGGAGTCTCAGGACGAGCGTACCTCTCCTTAGCGGGTGCCAACAGGACCAAATCCGCTGACCTTCCTCTGGAGCCACATCCGTGATGGAAGCCCAGAGCATCACCAGCTACGCTTTACTCAGAAGGTTCTGGATGCCGGTCCCATTTATAATGAGACCTAAAGATGGGGTAACTGGATCCTGCTACTACATAAACTCCAGGTAATCCAACCGTAGCACTCTGCCCCCTCTTTTCCCATGTTTTCTTTTTTGTTTTGGGGAAGGAGGAGGGGTCTGCACTCACAGTTAAAAATAACAGCCCTAGTGACAGGACGCCGTGACTGCCAGCCTCCCCGCGCCGAGTCGGGCCCGAGAGTGCTGCCAGAGGACGTGGGCGCGTGCCAGCACATTCCCAGCCCGGCTCAGGGATTGGCACACCACCCAATGATGTCAGCCACACGACTCAGCAAAATTCTGCCAGCCCCCCCCTCCCCCCATCCTCGTCCCCCTCTCAGCTGCCTGCCGGATGCCGTCCTTCATTTCTGCTGCTCCAAAGGGCCACACCCAGGCTGTCTTATTAACCCTAGAGGTAAGGGGCTTCTGTCCTTCAAGCCGGCGCCAAGGGCAGAGCCACTGGCGGACCGACATCACAGGCGCCGACTGAGGGCCAGGCTGGGCCACCGTGCCACCACTGCCCGTCAAGTTCTGCGGTTTCCCAGTCACACATCATCCATGCAGCCCATTCCCCACAGCAGGCAGTGCACTCCTACATAAGAGAACAAGCATTTCGTTTCACCGGTCCCTCAATGTAACATATATAAAAAAAATTAGCCTCAAAGACCAATCCAATCCAACAAAAGGCAAAAGGTACAGCAAAGAGTTCTCTTTACCTCAGTGGCGCCCCTCTCTGGATAGACAGAGTACTGCGAGGTCAGCTAAGGGACAGCACATGCCTCTCTTGGAACGAAGCCTCACTATGCTGCACAAAGCTTGGGTTTAGGCTCATCCAAAATACCTCACCCGTCCAGCTCATCTGCTGAAGTGAGCCAGTCAATAGCAGATCGCCAGAATTGCAACAATTAGCAACCATGATCAATTTGTCTCCGAGTTATTAGCGTCACGGCGGGCGGAAGCGTCACTACAAACAAAGAGGAACAGGAGTCATGCGTGATAAATATGAAGGCTGTCCTTTCATTGTGAGTGTTGGTTTTCATGACAGTGGTCTTCTCGGTGAATAACACTGCTATCACTGTCTTAGCTACCCTGGGAACAGATGTAAAGAGGCACCCTGTTCCTTAAACATCAGAAACCTTAGCATTCTCACTTTCACGCGGTGGATCAGGTAACCCCAGCACACGCTCCCCGCGTAAGCGGGTGGGCTCACATCACTTCCCGTCACTCATCGCCATTTCCGAGAACAGGAGACATGTGGCCGCTGCCTCAACGCTACCTAATCGCCACGCTTCCCCTTTCTGAGCTGCCTGTGTGCCGTGGGTGCAGCTGACCTGCAGAATCAGGGGGAGAGTGTGGGGCTGGAGGGTGCAGAGCTGGTGGAGGGTGCAAACCTCTGTTCCTGGTGGCTGGTTCTGTTCTGAAACACTGCTGGTCCAGGAGGGTAGTCCTGACTTGGGACTGACCATAAGTGAACAGGGTTTGATGAAAGGATTTCAGCTGGGAGAGCATGGGGAAAAATGAGCCAGAAAACCGAGAGACCGAGACCCAGCCCGCAGACAGACCGAGACCCAGCCAGGGCTCAGACTGAGACCCAACCGGCCTGCAGACAGCGACGAGGCCAGCAGGCAGACCGAGACCCAGCCAGCCCACAGACAGCCCACAGACAGCCCACAGACAGCCCACAGACAGCCCACAGACAGCCCACAGACCAATTACATATCCCACACTATGATAGATGATCAAAGTACAACTAAGGTCAACAAAAGTCACGCTCAAGCATCCGATATCACCATTCCTAAGACAACTTATCTGCAGTTAACGTGTTTACTACAAACCAAGGCCGCAGCATAATAGAAATATTTCAAATATCGTGAATTTGTTGTGATATTGCGATATTTACAAATAACTTCTACTTAGCTATTATCTGCCAATAGATTGCGTCAATTAAACAGAGCATTATTGAATTGTACAGACACAAAGCAGTGTCAACAAAACCTTTGCTTTTGTTCAATTTGGAATCCAAGAGAATCTGAAATATTTCCATACAGCAGAGGGCAAATGCCTTTTCCTAGCCAGTTCTTGTTCACTTTTTTGCTGAATTTCTCATAAATGCAGTGCTCCCCCCCACATTATTGTACATTTTATCACCAAGATTTAAATGACCTGAAAAGCCCTGCTTTTCATACCATTTAACACGATATAATGTCCAGGCAGTATGATGGTATGAAAAATTATACACTGCCCAAGCTGGATTTCAACCCAGCTGACTATGGCTGTTTTTGCAATGTGACGATAAATCGCATGTTTGTAACGCCATGCCGATATTACCATCACATCGTGCTCGCCTACTACGAACCACAAAAAATTCAGTGAACTGCAGTGCCAGTGCCAGTATCTTGGATAATCTTAAGTATATGAAAAGATACAGGAACTCATTAGTACACAGAAATGACTGAGGCAAACTAAATCCGGTCAGGTGCAGTGCCAACACGTTCCAGCAGGTGGCAGAGCACGGGTCTGATACTTTGGCATAACCGGGAGGGTGCATTCGATATATGAAGTACAATCAGTCCCCACACCCACAGAGTGGTAAAAACATCTTTTGGACTCAAAAACAGATACCCCTCACAAAAGGGGAGTCCTGCTCTATTTGCTTCACCCCATGAAGAAAAATCTACTGAAAAAGCTCAACATATCTCTGTGCAGCCTAAAGATTCTCCCCTAAATGACGGCGACTTGCCAGTCATTCACTTGGGCTTGACCGACATTCATTTTTGACTCCAGCTTTATTAATTAATTCTGTAAATTTTTAGTTTCTTCGATGGGTTGGCACCCTGTTTTTCCCTGCCTTGCACCCCGTGGCTTCTCGGGTAGGCCACCAGACCACCACCCCGTGCTACCAGTCTCCAGGTTGATTTATTCTTCTGCACAGAATCCACACCTTCGGTAGCCAGGTACCCTACACCACAGCCTGATGGCTGAAGCCAAATTTCTAGGGAACTACACATCAGGTGATGATGTAGGTTATGCGGCTAGGCTCTACCTACGCCATACTAATGGTGTAAATCAAATGCAGAAGCATAAATCAGCCTGTAATTTTGCTGACAAAAACTATGACGAACAGCATTCAATGAAGATTTGTCATTGATGAAAACGAGACATATTGTATGAAAAATTCGATACCGACAATGCCTAGTCTGCGTCACAGTAGGCTTCAAGTAGGGGGACAAAATGTACCGACATATGGATACATTTCACAAGAGAAAACCACCCTTACAAACAATGCAGAAGCAGCAGAATTGGGTAAAAACACAAACCGCAAAGTGCTTTTGTTAAATGAATAGAAACAAAAAGCTGCTTTGTGTTTTTTAATGTGTTTGAAAAATTCCTGGACAGAGCTAGCTGTAGAAATAAGCACAATCCAGTCGGTTTTCACTAGTGTGATGCTTGTTCATGTTTCTGAGAGAGGACACTTGAGTTTTCTGTATTCGAGGTCTACACATTAGTGTTCTTCTTGTGTGCCTAACACGTGTCATATACAAGTCTTTTGCTTTTATCTATTATTTGATTTAATGATAAAGAAAGCCAATTTATATATATCATATCATATAAAGCCAATATAGAACTGGTGCAGTGTTTCATAACTACAACAACAGTTACATCTGTGTCAAAGAGCGCATGTTCAAACCTAACGCCTTAGTAACAGCTTCACAGGCGTCTCCCTTCAGGAGTCAGAAGTAAGAACAGAGGTAGACCAGATTGTCTGTGTATGTGGGTTATGTACATATTGCATTGTAGGGACATAAAACCTGTTATTTTGATGTTGTGAGGACCATTAAGGGGAAACTCAATTTTATAAAAATCTGTGGCAGCAATCAAAAAACTAAAAATGCCAAAACTCCTGTATTTTGTTTGGTTACTTATGGTTAAGGGTAAGGCTGGGTTGGAGTTAAGGTTGTTATTGTTGAGATTAGGGTTTTTCCCCATAGAAATGAATGGATGGTCCCCGCAAAGCGTGTGTATGTACAGCATTTGCTATTTCATGGGAAAGTTTCTGAGAAAATGCCCCCACCCCGGCGACAGAACCTAAAAACCAATGCCTGCTTTTTGCCAGCGAGAACAGAAATAAAGTGGGCTCAGTCGCTCGACGTGCAGGTTTCCGGCTATGCGGCCACCTCCCCCTCCTTCTCTGCCGCCGCGTTCTGTAAGACAAACTGGGCTGACAAGCCAGCGGAGCCGGACAGAATGTGCTGGGGTGGGGTGTGCTTTGATGAGCTCGAACCGCAGAGGCACAGAGCAGATCCTATATATAAACAGAGGGAGAGAGGGGAACACGTGTTCTGTGTTTGGTCTGCAGAGCCGCTAATGATGCACCTGTTTACTACAGACACGGCGGGCGGAAATCGTCACTCTGCAGCTGCATGGCGGCTGGGAGGGGAGCTGTGGAAACAGACACTGAGAGCTACAGACAGACAGATGCAGTGAAACGGCAGTGAAAAGTGACAAAGACAGACAATCAGACCTTCAGACAGATACAGAGACAGTGAAGGGACCATAGAGACACACAGAAAAAGACACTCAGACCTACAGACACAAAGACAGACACTCAGACCTACAAGCACAGACACACAGACCTGCAGACACACAGACAAACACTCAGACCTACACACAAACATTCAGGCCAGCAGACAGACACTCAGACCTGCAGACAGACACTCAGACCTGCAGACAGACACTCAGACCTACAGACCGACACTCAGACCTACAGACCGACACTCAGACCTACAGACCGACACTCAGACATACAGACCGACACTCAGACCTACAGACCGACACTCAGACCTACAGACCGACACTGAGACATACAGACCGACACTGAGACATACAGACCGACACTGAGACATACAGACCGACACTCAGACCTACTGACCGACACTCAGACCTACTGACCGACACTCAGACCTACAGACAAACAGAAACTCAGGCCAACAGACACACATACACACAGACAGACAGACAGACACCCCAAACCAGCATGAAAATCCCAGTTCAAACCACATCTTCCTCGAAAGGGACCAAAACACTGTATCTGGTGTCTTGTGAAAACGTGAGGTTTTATCCTTTACAAGGAACTCGTCGCAGGCAGACACCAAAACCAGGAAGCCATAAATCATTTGAGGGAGCCATTCGGAGACCTTCATTATCTCCCATGCAGATTATCAAAAAAGTGCATAATTAAGCCCATAATTACCCTTGCCTTCCCATGCCTTCTCTCCTAACTAATCAATGAGGTGCATCTCTGTCTCCTGTCACCGATTCCTCCACCCCGACCCGCTGAGCTGGCACCACGCCAGGTAGTGCTGGCGCCTTGGCAACGGCGGAACCCAGGCTGGCAAGCGGCCCACACATTCATCACACACACCAGGCCCTCCCTCCCAAAATCATTTGCGTAATGAGGCAACATTTGTCTAGACGAGTTATGTCCTCAGACACAACATTACGGTCAGATTTTCCCCACCAGGGGGAGAAAAATTAAATTAAATTAAAAAAAAAAAAAAAACCTTGCCCTGTAACACTTTCGTCTAACCAAGAACATCGAGCTGAAAACACAGAGGAAATTATTCACATAAAGCTGTGATTCGTAAGCACCGGGACTGTAATCAGGGAGGTAATTTTCCAAAACATTTCTACGAAGAGTATTCAAAGAGGGGAGAATTGTCGGCATATGAAAGAAAACACACTGGAGGCTATCCTGCAGCAAACACACTGCCCACAGAAAAAACACTGTGCACAGGAAAAACACTGGAGGCTATCCTGCAGAAAACACACCGCCCAAGGAAAACACACTGTGCACAGGAAGCACACTGGAGGCTATCCTGCAGAATACACAATGCACACACAAAACACTGCAAGCAGGAAAAATACTGTGACAGGAAACACATGGAAATCTATCCAGCAGAAAACGCACTGCCTACAAAAAAACACCCTGTGCACAGGATACACACTGGAGGCTATCCTGCAGGAAACACACTACTGAGAGAACTCACACTGCTTACAGGAAACACACTGGAGGCTATCCTGCAGGAAACACACTACTGAGAGAACTCACACTGCTTCCAGGAAACACACTGGAGGCTATCCTGCAGGAAACACACTACTGAGAGAACTCACACTGCTTACAGGAAACACACTGGAGGCTA
>JAODKL010000052.1:140654-154568 GCA_026780765.1 Petrocephalus schoutedeni
CTTATGCGGCCCAGCCTCATCCTGACTTTGCCTCCTGCGGCCCCCAGGTAAATTGAGTTTGAGACCCCTGGTTTAGAGTGTACAATAATGATCACCGTCAGCACAGACCAATGCTGTCGAAAGTTTGTGAACCTTTCTCTGGAAAGTCACTTTTTTGCCATCAATGCACTGAAAAACAAGTACTGAAGACATGATGGAAGACAACAGCCACAATTTTATGGAAGCTCATGTAATCCTCCATGCTGTTACATAGAGACCTCGGAAAGCAGCAGTATGAAATGTGCTCAGCCTTGAATGTTATGAAGCACTTGTCTATTCACTTGGGAACAAACAGAAGATGTCAGATGTCAGGAAGGACACTGAGCTGCTTCAGGTTTTACAAAGTACTCTAGAACTAAATGGCTGCTGCAATTGGCTAAACCTTTTAGTTCTTCTTGTACTTTGATTTGTTTCCTTGACTGAAAGACTCATCCATTAGTGACATATATGGTTATAAGAGACTGACCAATCAGCATACAGCAAGAACTCGAAATCCAGGTCATTTTCAACAAAATGGTAGTTTACAAAATCCGGTCCTACATCAAAATGTCCTCCCTGACATGGATTCTGGTCACCATAGTCATGCCTCAACACTAGAGGCTAAACAGCAACTGGAGTCGCGAGAGACTGTCCTGGAGGAAATCTAATTTTTTCCTCAAAAGATGAGCACAGCTGCTCCTTTGTGAGCTTTACGAAAACCACCCGCATGACCATGATTTTTGGAAGAAAGCTTTGGACAGATGAATCTGCAGCTGCCATCTTGGTGGAGAGTGGCATTCGTGTTTTCTTTTTTTTTGGTTGAAGCTATATTCTTATTTAGGCTATCAATAACAGGGGTGACAGTACGACCTGGAAGGGACTGTGAACTTGGTTGATATAATCTGGAGGAGAACATCAGGACCAATCCTATATGCCCATCGTCCTGTAAGCAAGAAAAGGCAAGTGCTTCTTAAAAAAGATGAGGCCCTGCTTAGGAGCTACAGGAAATGGTTAATGTGTGAGAGATGAAGGGTCTATAGACTATAAACAGCATAAGCAACGCGCTCCTGCTGCAATTACTAAGCTCATACCCTCATAACTGCCTCAAATGAAAACATTGGGGCTTGTAGCCAAAGTTCTTCCATCTCTAGAACATTCCAGCATTCTGTATGACTCGCTCTACTAATAAGGACCCCTCCCCACAAGTACGGCCATTTTAAGATATGAAGCTGATGGCACTCTGCAGAAGGCTTTAAATCGGCGCACACAGACAGGTACACCCAGCTGTCCCTCACTTATCCATGAGCAGAAGATGGAAAAAGACAGAGATAAGCTTTTTTTGCGAGAAAAGGTTCATTACCATACACCGTCAGCATTCTCCCCGTTGAGCTCCCTCGAAAAGCACAGGAGTAATTAAAATCACAAATGAGACCACCATTAGACGACGCGCTTCTCAATGCATCCCCTACTAATTAATTGATCACGGAACATCATCTATTCTTCAGCATGACAGATCCTTAATCACTCACAATATCAAAGCTGTTTTTTCTGTGTCACGTCGTTAGTTTTAAAAGCTCGTTTGTGATGCATGGACGTCCCGTGGCAACAGGGAAGGCGGGGCTTGGGTCACCATTAATGGTTGCCTCCCTGAAATCCCCCCCCCCTGATTTGGAGCCCCAAATCTCCTGGCAAACCTATGCACTTGCCGCTTGCGTCACTCATCGCCATTTTAAAAAGACACAAAAACACTAACTCACAAAACTAGGAATACACCAAACATCTCAAAGCCACATATTTTTATCTAATTCTTTATTCCGTGCCTCATGCCCAGTGCTTCTTGGGATAGGTTCCCCACTAGGTGTGTCATTAGGGCTGTTTGGTGGGAGGGGGGGGGGGGTCTACATAGAGTTCTCTCATTCATTCTCATTCACATAAACATGACATTGTGTCTACTGCCAGGACACAAGGATCCAGGGGAAACGCAGCAGTAATTGATTACTATGACTTTCTCCATGCAAGATGGAGTACGTCAAGGATCAGCTCTCTCCCCTCACTTCTTCATCATGTGTATTTACACGGCAACGGCAGACAATGGAACAAGGACACTCCTGTTCACTGACGATATCGTCTTGATCGAAGAAAACCACCAGGTCCTTGAACTCCTCATTTAAGTGTGGAAGATACGGCTAGATGAAAACAGATTCTGCCTTAACGCCAGGAAGACAGAACACTTGGAATGCAGTGAGCAAACTGAGGGCAGCATTCCCATCGGTATTCAAGAACTTACCAAGGCTGCAGAGTTCGGGCAGCTTGAATCGCTTGTCCGCTCCAACCCGGGTACGACCCCTGATGCCAAAGTCCGAGTAAACGCTGCCTGGCTAAAATGACACCAGCTCACTAAAGTCTTGTGTGACTGCATGATGCCCATGTACCTCAAAGCAAAGATCTATAAAATCATGGTTCATCCTATTGCACTACATGCCAGTGTTTCCCAACCCAGTCCTTGGGGACCCCAGATTGTATGGGCTTGAGTATTTGGAGTACTTGGAGGCATGGGAGCTGGGAGGCTGCAAAAATGTGGACTGTCTGGTGATCTCTGAGAACTGGGTTGGGAAACACTGCTGCATGGAACAGAGTGTTGGCTGGCGACAACCAAACACTGCTCCACATCATGGAGATGTGAATGCTCCAATGGACACTCTGTCTGACCCTCACTGACCATATAATGAAAAAGGACATATGCAAGATAATGGGGCGGCACCAATAACCGAGAAAACATCTGCAATAGTATGGTCACTTCTTGCACGGCAATGATCAATCCTATGACCAATCCTACTTTAAACTGGCTCGACTGAATGAAGGACAGTATGAAATATGCCAGTGCAGTCCCTGAAAACAGCCTGGGCAGGGCAAGCCCAGAAGAGAATGCCATAAATATTGCTTTAACCATCTCACTGTGGGCTTGCCCCCCTAAACATCAAATTCTAGAATTGTCCCTGCTTCCCCTGAGACTGCATTACATAAGAAAGTGGAAGATGACTGGATGAATTTGTCTGTTATAGCTGGGGGAAGACAACCCTGAACCTGGAGTGCCAGAACCTAGGAGGTCTTCCATCCTACCCCATGACTTACCATCAATGATGATAGGAAAACGTGTTGGATACCGGCACTCTAGGATGAGGGTTGCTACCCCTGCTTTATAGTTTAACAAGCATCCTAAACAAAAACCTAGGTGACCCTCCTGGAATGTTCCGTAGGACCTCGTTAAATTGTACCACCATCAACTGGTCCTGAGCCATAGATGGTAGAGTTGGAGCTCCCATGGATACTAGAGAAGAGGAAACCCAGCTCCACCCCCTGTGTCAGCCACTGGCATGAGAACGGGGTAAAACATTACTGCAACCTGAGATTCTGCAGATCTTTGGCCCAGGGTTCAAAAACGCAGGTTGTGCGATCCAATATTCCAGCATATTATCTTAAGCTGCACATAAATGCATTTTTAGGCTTTTGATTTTTTTTTGGCCATGATGCCTACTGTGCTTAAAAAGATATTAAATGAAACCTAATACTGATATAATGTAATCTGCAGGATTCCAGGCTGGGTCTGTTGCAGACGGGTAATCTGAGGGGGTACATTTCTTCATAAATCAGTATATGTGAAAATTGCTTTGGAAAATAGCTGTGGCAAAGAAATCAAATGCAAATAACAATAAGAACATTCTTGTCTATTATAACAGAGCCTACCATCAAGGTAATGAGTGGTATACAGCTCATAAACCCCACCTCCTTGATTAGCCAGCAGACCAATAGGCCCAAGCAGAACACCACGGTATCACATACCATCTGCATCATAATGGAGAGGAGTTAGTCATTTTCTGAGTCAATCCATAAAGTTAATTCTTTTCTCCAAGGAATAAAAAGCAACATCTCTCAGATGCATCTGGCGAATGAAAAAAATGTACATAAATTATATAAAGCATTCCATCTTTCTTGTTATGCACTAATTATTTCCAGTGTGTTCTGTCTCTCAGTTACACTGATGTATTTATTTTATTTTTTTAACGTATCTGGAAGATAACTTCAGAAGTTATAATTATCTCCTTGGGCCAAACAGAAGGATCGCAAACGATTTACCGAATGATGCATCATGGCAGCTAGGTCTGAGTAATATGCCCGATTTCAAATAAAAATAAACGTTTTGTTCATTTGTTTTTTATTAATCCCGCCACAGCTTCAGCACTGTTGTACAGAAGATACCAACAAGCGCAATAGTTTTTCACAATTCTCCTCTAACTGTGTGGGAGGGACAGATGATATAAATATGAAAATGAGCATGCGTTATTCGGGGTGCTCCTGCTATGGGTGTAGACATGTATTAATTTGAATCAGCACTTGTAACGAAAAGCTTATGTGGCCTAGTCTCCTTTCAAGACCACATGACTTAAAACCACCATCAAAGAGGATTTCCGGGCTCTGCACAGACACGCGTGACACACAATCACTCGGATGACGTGCACTTCAGGAGGGCGTGTGAGGAAACACCCCCAGTACCACTCCCCATGAGCCAGACCCGTCTACAGCAGTCACTCACAGGCTATGCACAGAAGCCAGCAGCCGGGGACAAAATTAGCCTGTAGCCTATACAGGGGTGGGGCAGAGCAGAGCCATAAGTCAGGGCTGCCTGCAATATTGAAAGCCCCACGGCATCTGCGCTAAGGGTCTGTGACAACAGCAAGGATGCAGAAAGGCACCGAGCCGCGGCGGAACGTCGGCAGCAGGCGGACCGCCCCGCCGAGCCGCTGCCAGACCGGTAGTCAGGTGTCGGCTCCTCTCTTCTCACCTGGATAGCATCTGTTCTAGTTGAGAAATACCAAGTTCATTTCATTTGAGAAAGTTCTTTTCAGATCATACGGTTTCATGTTACTATTCGGGCCTAAGCGAACACTACCTTTCATACTGGGTCGCATTTACACCCCAAAGATCTACGCGCGTCATCGTTCTCCCCGTGAACACCGGATTTTCAGGGGGCCATTCTCGGAGATCTCGTGCCTGGCTCTGGCACCAATCACGGCCAATGAAGCCCACAGCAGATCAGGCGGTAAGTCGTTGGATATTTCACTCGGAGGATACGGTTACTGTCGGGTGGCATTCCCCGGTATCATGTCCCTCCTTTTACATCCGGCTCCTTCAATGGAGATTTATGCTTGCAAGAGGGCCCCGTTCGAAAGGAAGGCATTTCCCCCAAAATGATTTGCCAGAAGAGGAGCCAACAAATGTAGCACAAGATAGATGCAGCTGGAAACTCATAAAACCAAAAATAAAAACAGAACCCAAGCTGTTATCTGAAAACAGCAAAGTTAACAAAAACAGAAATAATACATTAAAATATACGGGTTTAAAAACAAACAAACAAAAAAAACACAAGGAACACTTCCACAGTACAAGCAACGGCTTATAGCCCAGCTGGCTCATTTAGTCCCAGAGTTCGTTCTGTTGAACCAGAGCCAGATGGGCCACATGCACAAAGACTGACGTACAATTCTGGAAGCAATTAGGCCTCTGCTCCATCCCATCCAGCCTCTGAGCTAAGACGTAGTGGTGGGGCCCGAAAACAAGATATCAGCCTACAGGCCAGATTTAATAATGAATTATAAACATTTCACAGGCCAGTACTTTGAGATCTCTTTGTGACCTCTTACAAGGTAATGAAATTCCTCAACCCCTCTTATGAAAAATGACTGATCACACAATGCAATCATCTCCAATATTTAATATATAACATAACATAACAGATTTTATCACATTGTGGGGCCTTTAGTTCTGGCACTGCTGCTTTTGAAAATTAATGTTTAAACATCGACAGACAATATTGGCCAAAGGTTGATACATCAGACAAATGCTGATCTGATTTTTAATGATTATCAGCCGATACCTTTACTGATATATCATGCATCTCTACTAAGAAGTAATACTAACAAGTCAATGTGTATGACACACCGGAAAATTACATTTTTGCATTACTTAGACGATAAGGACACGGCCGATTGGTTCCTTGTAAAATGACAACAATGGGAACTCCCCTGGACATGCAGAATTGCTACAATGTATAAAGAGAGATCACCTACCTGCTGCGGAGGGTACTGCATTCCACCCATGCCCACCTGACCTCTTCCCTGCGGTCCCATTGGATACTGGTGAGGAGCAGGCGATCCGTACGGCTGGCCATGGTATCCGTACGACTGGCCGCCCTGCTGATGCTGAGAGTAGGGGCTGCCGCCCATGCCATAGAGATGAGAGCGCTTCATCGCCATGGATTCCATGGGGGCCACCTGAGGGAGAAATGAGTGGGTTACCGCACTCAGATACAGGTCGGGGCGGGCAGAAATATCCACAATGCACTGCTCCATCAGCCACCTACACAGAAATTGAAATTAAACTCAACAGGGCAGATACAGGATGTGAAAGATGAAACAGTTTACAGCTCCATTGCTCTTTACCTCTCTGTACTGTGTGAGTGTGACTCAACATAAAGTCCAATTACCAGTTTTACAGTCTAGCAAAATAAAAATAAATAAAAAAAATAAAAATGGCATTCTCGATGACTGGCTGCACTGGTTGACTGCATCACTCTAATATTGCCATTGTTGCCTCTGTAACTCCCTGGAACATCTGCGCCGGGGGCAGCGGACCGGTGCACATGAAAGGAAAGCAAGAAGGGGCCTTACACCACCCGTCAGCGCGCACTCACGGCTCCCTCTCTTTCCGAGCTATTTATAAGCAAAGCACCCAAAGTGCGAGCAGGGCAGCTATATTCCTCCCAGCGGATATCCCACTTCAAAGGCCAGGGGCGCTGGGACGTTCTCTTTTAAATGCACTGCGGACGCAAAGACCCACGCAGGCATTAAGCCCGACATGTTAAATATACCACATCTTCCCTCTTTGCAAGCGAGGGAAAAAGGCATTGGTATTATGAAACTTTTTGAATGAATGAATGAATAAATGAATGAATAAATGAATGAATGTTTCACGGCACCCAAAGTGCTATACAGAAGCAATGGGGAGACACTTATTTTCACTACTATAGGATATCATTTTGGCACCGGGAACAAAGTATTCCAAGGGCATCCACGTCCCCGTCCCTGTCCTCCTGTCCCTGTCCCCGTCCTCCTGTCCAGCACTTCCATCCGTCCATCCACTCAGGGCTGTTAATTAGTGTAGGAATCCTGGCTAAATTCTGGCAGCGGAGGGGGGGTTGCTCCTGACTCCCTGGGTCAGCAGTGGGGGGCGGGGGGGGTCAATGCCCCCAATCCCCCCCAACAGTGGGAGAAACTTATGCTTTCGGGGCCACTCTCCATTAGAGATGGGGAAAAATACCGACTTCATGATTAACTGTGATACGGGTTTTGACAATTCAATACTGATTCACAAAATCTAGAGATCAACCTTGTTATTGTTAAGTAAAATTCAGTGAAGGGGAATAGCCATAAATTAACAACAACAACTTTTTTTTGGTTGCTTACCTGGTACTAAACCCACAGTACACTAATTTAATTTATTTGCTGGCTAAATAAAAATAAATAATCAGTTTAACCGTGGCCTTTGAGGCCATTTGACAAATTTCACAATGAAGATTCTCAAAGAATCATCCTAAAAAGACATCTCAGCAAAATTAAACTGAATCAAATTGGGAATCTGTGAATCGAAACTGGATCAAATTGTGACTTCGGGGCTAAATCGCAGCCCTATTCCCCGTTCACCATGACACCACGGTCACCGTATTACAGCATAATCTGTCTAGCTGCTAACTCTGCTATACATAGCAGACACAGATACACACACATACGCACACATTATCCACACTGCTTACCAGCAAATCCACCCCATCACTACGGCATCTCATCACTCGGAGACAGACAGGTGTTCTGGAACCGAAAGATCCAGCCTGAACCCCCCTCAGCCCAACAACAACATTCTATTCGCACTCTAATGACTTGAGTATTTGCAGTACAGAAGAGAACTATCAAAAAGCTGATTGTCCTGTAAAAAGTTAAGCAGAGCCGTTACATTAATGCTTTGAGCGGAACAGACAGCCTTTAAACGAAGCTCCACACATTGACTGTCAATAAATCAGCTACCACAAAACTGACTCATGGCTCGACGATGAAAAGATCACCACGAAAAGGGCAGCCCATCTGCTAAACAACTGACATCATTGCCTTCTCCAGACAAGCAGCACGTTCTAGACTGCCCAAACAGCTTACTGGTTACAACCAGAAGGTCATGGGTTCAAGACCCGTGTGATCATATAACTGTCGGGCCCCTTATCCCTGAAAACTACCCTGACCACAAGCCTCACTCACACCCATATACGTTTCAGTCTCATAGGAGAGCAACATCCTGCCCATTAGCTATAATCTGCAGTTTAGAATCTTCTGTCCAAGCGGTTTGCATGAACGGGGTGAGAGAGAGAACCCCAGGCACGACATCCACAGAGCTGACGGACTGACAGGCAAAGCTCACAGCTTTCACTGTCGGCACAGGTTCTGCACCCGTGCTCAACACAGACCCCGTTTCCTCGCTCTTTTCTTGTGACCTCGAAGGGGCTGTAGGCACCTTCCTACCTCCAACTGCTCAGTCAGGTTGAGAATAAGCGTGACTAACAGAAGGAGGAAGTGGCTGGGTTTGGCAGGTCAGAGCAGGTTACGCCGCACACCAAATAACTTCAAGGGAACACACATCCAAATACAGATGCAGCAGAAAACAGGTATCGATTACCCTCGATGGAGGGAAAAGGTTTTACATTGGAACACTTCTGACAATAAACAACTACGTTTATAGTAAAGTCAGCAGGGACAAATTCAAGTGGAACACCGTATTCCTGTGGGCCGCCATGCAGAGGGCCCCTGCTGACCCTCGGACAGGCCACAGCCAAATAGGAAACCCCAAAAGTGTGGTGGTAATGGAGAGGGAAGTAATGCGTCCACGCCAACAGGTTGGAGAATAAGTGGCTAGCTGTCCGGCCGCCCGACGCGGCTGCGCTCACAGACGGAACCGCGCCACTAATGCAGTTAGACATTAAAATGGCCATTCACTGTAATGAATTTGACAAAGCAGAAAAGAAAACCTGTGTATTAATAACAGGACCAAAGCACTAAAGCCATAATGCTCCTCTGGGGAGACATGGCCGGCCCTCTCCCTCACCCATCAGCTTTCCGGTAATGTAATATAAGACATTTAACTGGTATTTCCCCTGGCTTTCGAGCTGGATTTCCTGTGTGGCTGTGGAGGGCCCCTATGTTATTAAAATCCTGTACAGACAGAATGACACGATGTGTGTTATACAGAAACCAAAGAGCAGAGTCTTCACTCTCACTCAGTCTGTCAAACTCTCTCGCTCGCTCACACACATACACGCACACGCATATTTGCCTACCTATCTAAATGGGGACCTTCCATTCATTTCTATGGGAAAAACCCTAATCCCAATCATGACACCCTTAACCCCAACCCAGCCCTAACCTTAACCATAAGTAACTAACCCAAATACAAGACTTCTGGCATTTTTACATTTTTGACTCCATTCACAGATTTTTATAAAATTGAGGTTATGGGGACTTGAAAAGATGTCCCCAAAAGTAGGGAAGTTTCAAGTTTTACCACACTTTGGTGCGCAAATGTGATCTATGCAAACCCACACACATTTGTACTCATATCTTTGTGGGGACCGTCCATTCATATTTACGGGCAAAACCCTAAACCAGATGATGACAAACTTAACCCCTACCCAGCCATAACCATAAGTAACCAAACAAACAAAATACAAGACAAGGCAGTCATGGATTTTTATAAAAATTGAGTCGGAAAAAAAAGTGTTTAATCACACTGTGGGGATCTTTGGTCCTCCTAGCGTAATATACACATGATCTCTCTCTGTCTCTCTCACACACACACACACACACACACACACACACAGTACTTTTACAGGTATGTTAAACGTTAGGCGAGCGTAACACAGTCTTTTCTCCTTGGTGGTAATTAGACGCTCATTAACAGACACCTGAGACCGACTGGATTTAATTATGGCAGTGGTACGTCAGCATGGCGATGGAAACCCTGGGGAACTGGCAGGGCGGCAGTGGGCTCGGTCACTGGGTGAGAGCATTACAGGCCCGCATTTGCGAACAGAGAGCCTGCTGGGAGGAGGGAAAGCCGGCTTTCTGATCAGAGATGCTTGCTGAGCAGCCAGAAGGAGCTTGGGTACGATTCAGCGGGCATTCTTGATGGTAATAACCGCCCATTACAGAAATTACTGCTTGGCTCTGCAATTTCCAAATTGAAATCAACGTCTCATCGATCTCACTCATTAAAATTTTTATTGGTATTGAATTTGCCGGGCTGTTTTTTTTTTTAACCCAAGCAACAAGGACAAAAACACACATACAAACACATACAAAAACAGGCATACACAAAATAAACACAAGGGGCTTCTTGGTGAAGGCGTGACGGCAGAAGGGCATTCCTTCGGTCCTGGACATGATCGTAATAACAGACAGGACAGGGTGCGATATCAGAGCAGTGTCAGGCAGCAGCTGTGCCTATCACTGCGTCGAAATGGATACCATCAGCATACTGTGTCAGACGAGAACGTTCCCTAACCGGAGCTGGTCACGCCAGGCCATGCCGGATAAACACCATTGGTGTGCAAAGACGCTGTCAGATGTGGCTGAGGACACCAGGCGCTTAATAGACAGAAAGGTGGGGTCATCTCAGCTTAACAGAACATCAGGCAGCACCTCGGCAGAATAATCAGCAATTCTGAAATGAGGTAGGGGTTAAAGCTCCTGGGTTACGGCCCTTGGTGTCTGCAGGTCACTCCTGAAATGATGGCGGACAGGACAGGGGTGCAGCGAAAAACTAACACACCAGTGACAACTTCACAATCACGACACAGCCTTCAGAAGGTGGGGAGGTGGTCACTGCCCCAAAGGGCAGCAACCATTCAAATGCCCCAAGCACGAGACAAACGACAAAAAAATAACAATAACAACAGACTCCTCAACTCCTCAAGTTGTTTCCTTGACAGCTATGCGTCTGTGATGGATTATCTGCCCACCTACGTCACTCCGGTCAAAGGTGCCTGCGAAATAAATCAGGTTTGACCCTTCCTCGGGTCAAACCTAAGCAGCACGGCTGAAATTAGCAGCAGATGCTCTCACTGTCCAAACAGTCTAAAAGTGCAAAAGTGCCAGAGCTCCCTGTACTGACAACTGAATCACCACCACCCAAGGAGGGCATGCTACCCAAGACACCCAGAAGACACTGTCTGCCCTTCGGCAAGGTTCCCGTTAACGGTCACTGCCCTGGACGATCCTGGCGGGAGTGCACCGCCCCTCGTAATTCAAGCCATGATCGGCAGAATGGCCATCATACTCGGGTTTCTTAAAATGACTTGCAGAGGAGATCCTAAAAGGCTAATTAGCTGGTGCGAGGCCTACGGGTTCATACGATCTGCCCGTTTCCTAGCAGCCATCACCTGGTCAATGCTCCACCATCACGCCCGTCAGAAATCACAGCAGCACCATGCAACATGCAGAGGACCGAAACAAGCCCATGCCTATAGATCTCAGCGCCACTCGAACTGTGAATCCTCACCCCCCAACTAGAAAGACAGAAGAACGGTGGATGCATCGATTATGATAATGCGATCCGCATCGCTGCAAACACGACCCAGCCTGACATTACAGTAACCTTTACGGGATTATTCTGACACCACTCAGAGAGGTTAATAACCAAAAAAAAAACACAAAACTGAAGAACAAACTCCCCAGTCTCAATTCTGCATGTGCTGAGCTACAAGCACACTCTGCAAATAAGAGGCGCCCGGAGCCACATCCATCACCAGGAGGGAATACAGCCGGCTCTTCAGAGAAAATAAAAACAAGTATTTGCTGTCTTTTACCTGAGGCAGCTAGGGTGTTCATTGTCTTCTGATTTAACTCCTTATCCTGGTCAGAGTCGCAGTGAACTTGGAGCATATCCCAGAAAGCACAGGGCAAATGACTGTGCTCTCCCTGGATAGGACACTAGCATTTCTACTATCCATCCTTCACAATGCTTACTTGAACACCAGCACATATTAAGAATAATATTAAGCAGATGCATATAATAGCTCCTAATAACGGGTACTTATCCAATCAGGGTCTCATTGCTCCAAGGACAATGACAGGCCGTACCGCCAACGAGACTCACAGCCCATGATGCTCTCACATGAAGCGGAGACCAAATCATCCAAATTTATACCATCCCAGAAAGAAACCCACGCAGACGCTGCCCACAAAGAGCCAAGGCTAGAATCAAACCCACGACCAGAGGCACATCCAAAATTGCGTACTTTGCTTGCTATGTAGTAGGCAAAATGCAGTATGTAATATGCAAGGTAAGCAGTATGTTCCAGCCCTCAGAATACACGAGACAACAGACCGATACCTGGATGACATACTACATTCTGCCCATTTTAAATATACATTTTTTCATTTAAAGTTTTTCAAATGTTTTAACTTTCTAGGAGGTCAAGCCAAGTCACTGATAAACATCCAGGTAAGGTAACGTACAAGATGGCAGCCACAGTACGTCTGGGTGCGTGCATACTGTTCCCCGGCATACATATAATACACACTACATTAACAGTTGAACAGCTGGCTTTTGTTGATGTTCAGTACATACTGTGCAATGATTTTGGCTGCACCCCAGATCATGCTAAAAGAGGGGACCATGTTGTTCCCATGTTAGCATGTAGCTACACATAATAAAGCCTACTTCATACTTCACTTTTCCACGTGCGTTTTCAGGCTGAGACCGGTCATGCGCGCAGCAGATTGCGCTCATACCACATTTGGTTGCAGATGCGGATGGTCGCAGTAGGTGCATACAGCACTAATAATTCAAGCAGACCAGGAGAGGGCAGTGAAATGGGTAAACTTATGGAGTTATTAGTCAAGGCTTGGGCAGTATAATGGTAATAAGGGTATTTTGAGATCCATATGACAAAAAAAATCACTGGATGCTCCCTGGGTGAATTCTACCACCCACATTTCAAAATTCCGGAGTAGTGTTGCTTTTTAAAATATCACATACCTCAATATAGTTTCTGGACTGTATAAAAAAAATGGACATGCGGGTACCTCCGACCCTCATCAGACAGCTGCGTATCCTATAACTACCATAACCGCAGCTCCCTCTATTCCTTCGTCATTGACCACTAATCTGTGAAAGTCCATGCTGCCACCTACTGGAATTACCTAATCAATAATCATGCAAATGCGCAAAAGAGGTGCGCAGACATGCATGGTTTCTGCTAGACATAGAAATGTGGGCTACACGTACACCAACCGCAGCCAACCCCCGATGGCGAAAATTTAGGTGACTTACCCTTGTCTACAGCCAAAAGCACATGCAGAAAAGTGTTCACTCCTGCCAGTGGTGGTCAGTGGACAGAAACGGCGCGTAAACCTGCCAATGACCAGGAGACTAACGCAGTGGACAAGGGGACTCGCGCTTTCAGGCAGAGATGGGCGGCTCTCTATACACCCCAAGCAGCAACAAGCACCACTAAAACCATGTACTACAACCCCAAATCAGAAAAAGTTGGGACGGTATGTTATATTAAAATCAAACTGAAAACAGTACTTTGTTAAATATCTTTGACTTGTATTACATTGCACAACACAGCACATTATCCAATGTGTTCCTCGTGAATTTTACTGTTTTCCGCAAAATAAACACGTTTTCCAATTTTGGTTCTTGCAACAAATTTTAAAACAGTTGGGACAGTAAAGCATTTACCACTTTGTAATGTTGCCATTCCTTTTCACAACACTTAAAAGACGTTTAGGGACT
>JAODKL010000052.1:158398-169459 GCA_026780765.1 Petrocephalus schoutedeni
GGGATCAAATCTAATCTAACATCCAACCTGGTCCCAGAAGCCAGTGCAACAGTCAGCTTAATGAAGAATCTTAAACGAAGAGAGAAAACAAGCTTTTTGCACGATGCACTTCAAAATCACACTTGTTGTGCTGGATCCCACACTGCAAACTTAAGCATCCTTTAACACGCGATAGCAAACACCGGTTTCCTGTATGTTGCTGAATTTGTATTTAGTGTATTTTGGCGCGGGGGGGTTATAATCACGGCAACAGGCATCTAAACGTGAGGGTTTGCATAGCGGCTCGTTCCTGTACGGATGGGCACGAGCACGCATCTCCTCGCTAGTGAGGCGCTCGTGTTTACATCGCTGGTCAGTGGGCGGTAGGTGACCAATCAGGCGCGAGATGAGGCGTCAGTCCGGAGGCGGCCGGCGCGAGCGGCCGGCACGAGAGCCGATAACTGACGCGCAGCGTCCGCTGCTCCTGGAACCGGGAAAAACGGTTTCTCGAAAAAATCGGTTCGCCAGTAAGCGGTTCCGTGGCGACGCCGCTTTCACTCTCGCACGTAGAGCCGCCTGGTTATCGTTCACTTATACGACGAAATTAGCCTCGCTTCGCCGACAAGGTGACAGAGTCAATATTATCATCACCTTGCGTCCTTTTAAATATTTGACAGACCGCTTCTTTACCTTTCTACCGGGGATTGTGAGCACACTCGCTGGTGGAAAAAAAAACATTTTAAAACGCTGTAGGCCGAATGGACTTAATGAATATTCATAAGCTACGTCCATTTTTATTCTGTTGCCACTTACTGCACTACGTACCAGAATGTTCCACGGTTTTATAAACGGACATTTAGTCACTATTTTTCTATTCGTGGCGAAAAACTAACGAATAGAAAAAACGTCTGGACTGCTTGGCGGGTGTGTGTGGTATCGCACATAAACGTCTCCTTCTTTATGCTCGTTTTGTTTTATTCATCCCACAAGTCACCTTGGACAGAACTTGCCACTTAGCAACTTAGCTCAGATGCTGGGGGTGCGGGGGAGGATTAAAATAAAAATATATTAAACCAACGATAGATCACCGCTTAGCCGGCCGCAGACGACTAAGAAACGCAGGATAAGTTGAGAACAGCAAATGCACATTTTTACTTTTAACAGCGCCGTTTCTGGACGGCGAACCATAAATACACATGGAGCGGCGCAGTTAAAACCGATCGTTGTTTATCAAATAATTACGGTAAAAATAACTATGATTACCTGGGATCTGGTAACACCTTGCCCGTTGTTTCCAGGACTCATTGCCGGGTGATTTCTTTGTTGCCCTCCCCAGCCGTGGGAAGCGGACCCATATTGAGCACCCATGTCTTTGCCCAGCCCCATGCTTGCTTGCTGTGCAGACGGATTATTATTGTAATCTTGGTAGCCACTGCCATAGCCTCGCATAACGGGGCTAGGGGACGTCAGCAGTTCGTTTAGAGTCGGTGTGGCCCCCGATGGACGCTGCTGATTTTGCCCTGGAAATCTCTGAAATCCCTCAACGCTTCCACCAGAACCAGAGGCAGCAGCAGCAGCCATGGAAGCTTTGCTGTGGCTTGCAGCATTATTGCTGCTCGGGCCCATCATGCTGTTCCCCTGCAGCGAGGGGGTCATCATACCGTATCCCGCAGCACCGTAGCCAGCTCGGTAGTTCTGGTAGTGGTTATACTGGCTGTTGTGGTAGCCTTCGTGGGAGTTTTGCACTTGATCCATACTGTTGGGTGCCGAAGAATGCATTACCCCCATCCCAGGGCTTTGTTGTCCGCCATGTTGATCAAGACAAGGCCCTCCTCTGGTACCGCCATAATAATTATTAAACTCAGAAACGCTGCTGTTCCCTCCTGCACTTTGTGGCTGGTTGTTGCTGATGAAGTTGTTCGTCGCTCCCAAGCCGGCGTGGTCGTACCTGCTGCCCATCCGGTCTCCCGGTTTACACGGGTGATCGTCCTCCTCACTTTTATTCAGCAACTGCTGATGTCGTTCAACCCGATTTCCAAGAATATTCTCCTTCCCTCCATGTTGCCGATTGCCAGTTTCCCCCTGTACCGATTGCTGGCTGTTGATGTTATTTTGAATTTGACGCTGATGGTGCGGCTGAAATTGATTGAATGGTTGCTGTTGCTGCTGTGGGTGTGCGTGATGGTGAGGCGGAGGAGGGGGATCTCCTCCACCAGCATTTTTCAGTTTATGATTCGCTATCAAACCCGTCTCCATGCTCGATGACATGCCCGAATTGGACGCGGATAAAGACGCAGACTTGCTCGCACTCTCCTTTTCGCGTAGATCCGAGTTGTTGATAGAAGAGTGAGCTATGTTGGCCATGTTCAGTTCATGGTGGTGGCGATCTACATTATTCATGTCATCGCCTGTCCCATCACCAGTCCCAAGTATTGTTCCAGGTCCATGTACAGTTCCTCTTAAGGACTTCCCCGAATTTATATCTTGACTCAAATTGCTCGGTAAATCCGATTTTTTATTTTTACTCGTGCCCGGAGCTTGTGCAACTTGCGCGGCCATGATCACGCCAACATTTCAGGCAGTATTCCAGGCTAGCTAGCTAGTTAACAGCTAGCTAACAGAAATGGAAGAGGTAAAATCGAAGAAGTAAATTAAATAAAAAGAAACTATTTCGTTTAAACATTAACTATGTCAAGCAACGCGGCAATCGGAATCAAATACGCCTCACTGGCAGCGCCTACTGCTATAGTGTGGTTTCATATTGAAAGTTCTCGCCCAGGCTTAAATGAAACTTTTTCCTTTCCTCTCTAACCCGGATATGGGTTGCTAAATGCAAGTCTCCAAGAGCTTCTTTGGCCCAGCATGGCATTAGAGAGAGCTCCAACAACTATTATCCAATTCTCCTGCACGCTGCAGATTGAAAAATACGGACTGGATTTTATATTGATCAGCTTTATATTAATTTTTTATATAACGTGGCTGATTTCGTTCGTTTGTTGTACGCGTTTGTCTATTATGTTTGCGCAGTTACTTCCCATGACCTTTATGTATTTTTTGTTATAGATACGAAGTCATAAAAAGAAGTCGTAACCGATGCTTATAGCTTTACATGGCACAATATACTCCAATTAAAGAATATTTCGTGCAACTGGGGCAAACAACATTTATAATCACGGCCTCTCCGGTCCTTTGTTGCCATTCGTCCTTAATATGCTAGTCAAAAATATGTATATAAAAACTCAAAATACGAACATAATTGCTTTCACACGCAGAACATTAAGCTATTTATGTTTATCACTTGTTTTAGCTTTTGTTAAGGTCTACCAAGTTAAGTATATACGTTATTTCGAGATATATTCGGCTACAACACGGGAATTCTCTCTACTCATACAATTAAATAGTGTAAGTAATCAGCTGTGCTTTCTCGTATATTAAATAATTATAATTTATAAATTAAATATTAAAGAACAAAAGCTTGCTTTTTGTTTTCTCAATGACGTTGTACCTTTCTCATATTCAAAGCATACCTCTTCAGTACTCTTGAATTAATTGGGCATAATACATGAATTGTGTCCCTAGTGACCATATTCGTTACTGAAGTTGCAGTGAAATCTATGATTTATCTCCCGTTAAATGCACAGTATGCTACCCTGCGCAATTGATCCAAAAATAAATTCTGTAATCCACGTCGCATTTTCGTTGTTGCTTTCCCTTAAAGCGGCTCGATCCCTTTCTTCTCTCCACAGCTCTGCGAGTCAGACTAATGTCTCTCGCGCGTCTAAGTGAAATCCGTTTTTGGTAGTCGGTAACCTAACGTTTTGTGCTGTATGTTAATCGTTTAGGATGCAAAAATTAAATGTATATTTTTTTTTGCGAACGCCTCATTTTGTACTTGAAAGCATTTATTTTCATACTGCTTAGGCTATTGGTGGTTCTCTTCTGAGCTTTTTACAATTGCCAGCCTAAACAGACAATTGTTTTAAAAATAATGAGGCAGTTACTGCAAATTGGTTGCTTTCCTGTGGGCTTATTCTGAACATCAAAAAAATAGTTGCTTCCATTTTATAGCAATCACCGACTTTGTGTTTTAGTATAGATCACTGTGAAAAATCCAGATCATTTATAAGTGTTAAATATTTTTGAATCGTTCTACGTGTATAATATATAATGTTTATTATATACTCTTTCAGTGAAGTTATGCTAATTGATATAAATGAAAATAATTTGTATCCAAGGACAAAAAAAAGACATAGCAGTCGATTAATTTTGGGGGGGGGGAAAGATTAGCCACTTTATTTGGCAATAAAAATGTAATCTAATATAATTGACACATTTTAAACGTGCTGTTCAGGGTCAGTAATTCTTATATAGCTTATCACTACTGCCAAATGTTTTTGATTCTGCCTTAGAAGACTGTGTCTAAATTTCAAAAATAAGAATTGAGGGACGAGAGATTCTATGCATAAATACTATGCATAAAGACATCCAGTCATAGGTGATCGATTTATCGTTGGAAAGGAAATACACACTCTTTTTTGGATGAAAGGTGTTACTGCTTGTTGACCTCATTATCTTCAGAATCTGTAACACATCCTCTACGGGTAAATCAAAAGCCCCCTGGTGGAATCCGACTGAAATACAGTTAAAAAAAATATTCTAAGCCTCGGTTATGTTTTCTCGATAATTTGACATTCATATACAGTCCATCGGTTATCGCGTTTAATCCGTTCCAGACTCTACCGCGAAAAGTGAATTTCCGCGAAGTAGGATTCTTTATTTATAAATCGAATATTTTCGTAGTTAGAGCATAGAAAACCTGTTTACGACATTCTAAATACGGTTTTTACCATTATTAGAGCCCTCTAGACATGAAGAAACACCCTTTAGTCACAATTACACTCGTATTACCCAATATATTAGACTTCCAATTTAGATCTACTAAAAAGGTATATTAAAAAATTAGTGGGGGAGCCGGACCAAGTAAGGAACCATAAATGTATTGAATTATATTGCACTTTAAGGGTTCGCCAACATATAATGGACATATAAATATAAAATATATAATATATATAACATACAGTATATTTAGCATTTTTAATGTAGGTAGATCGTTTTGACCTGGTCATTTTAAAAGTAGCTCGCAAGCCGAAAAAATGTGGGCACTCCTGTATTAGATGTTACAAATATCATATTATTATTATTATTATTATTATTATTATTATTATTGTACATTTAATTACACACACACAGACAATTCCTACACAGAACCACTAACCTATGAAAATAAGAAGAAGCAGCACGTTTAGGAGCCATCGTGGGGCTTAGATAAAAGTTCTCAGAAATCGCAAAGAAAGATGCTGCCGATGATTAACCATGTAGAAGCGTGTATGAGAGAAGCAAACTTGCGTGAGGCTGAGCCAGTCAGCGGCCAGAATAGGAAGAGGATATAATTGACTCAGACAACCGAGTGCGTGCTGTATTATTTTCACTGTCTCGATCAACTTTTTAATGAATATTCAGTAATGTATATACTTTAATGAGCACAGTACTGTATTTGAAAAAACCGCGATAGAGTGAAGCCGCGAAAGTTGAAGCGCGAAGTGGCGAGGGAGGACTGTATACATACATGCAATGATGTGTTATTTTACAAAGTCATCATAATGTTATTGTGGTTTTACAAGCTAAGGGCAAGCAATGTCTTGTTTTCCTCTACATTGGCAGTAAAAATCATTTATGTATGTTAAGCAGAAAAATAAGCACAGCCATAATTACTAGACTTCTCCCTATTTCCACTGTACACTGAAACATCTGATATTGCATACTAGAATAAAGACCATGTGATACTTTTTATACATACTTAAAAACACTACATGGCATAATGGTGGGTAATGTTGAAGAATAAGGAGAATAAAGGTCATTTATCCCTGTGTACAAGTAAGTTCAGAGTAACCCAAAAATTACCGACCATAAGAACGTCCAAAATCCCACCCATTCATGATTTGTCTTCATATTCCATGTCAGGTTGGCCAAAGAGCGAGAATATCCTGTCACATCGGTTACGCATATTTAACTTAAAGAACACTCACACAAACGTATCAGCAAATCACATTTACGAATGTGTGTTTAAAGATGTGTAAGGCTGCGTGTGAGTGATTGTGCCATTGTGTTTAGGTGACAGTGCTTTATGTAGGTGTCAATAAATGTAGAGTGTACACGATTTTAGGATCTTCGTGTATTACATTTTAAATAAAACGTGTATGTGGCTTCATTTAAGTGGACAGACGTGAGTGATTGAGTATTTTACTGCACTCGAGAGAATGTGTAGAGAAACTTTACAATCATTCATTGCTTGAAGTGAGAAAAGCAGGTGTCAGTACACCTCTTGTAATTCAGTACCTGCATATTATGAGTAGTGTTAGTATGCAAGAAACGTTCCGATCCATACTCTGAAGGGAAAAACAAAGAGATGCCGGTACCGCGTATCGGTGAGTACTGGCTCACTTCATGCACTGCCTACATTCATATGAAGTAGAAAGATTTCAGCGAGGGAAGAAAATATCCAAGCATGTCTATCTGTCTAACGCCCCTTCAGGGGGAATCTGCAGGGACTTCCCCAGCAGCCGCGCAGGCCGCCCGGCCAAGCCAGGCACGGAAAAGTGGGTCAGACCGAAAGCCATGCATCTCTGCTGCACGCCGGAACGCTGACAAGAAAAAGGAGGAGTTGCCGCTTTCTTCACGCCAAGGGGAAAACCCTTTATCCATCTATTGCTTCTCTCTCTCTCTTTGTAAATGCCAGCCACACATCGTGGGCCCGGGCATTGTGGATGCATGTTGGGTTTATCTTTTTTTTCTGTCCTAGTAAATGACAGCATTAAGGGCCAACAGCCAGCAAGGACAAACTGCAATGCAGAAGGACAGTGTATGGGGGTTCGGGGAGAGATCGGTGCTTACAAGCACAAAACCGGGTCAGGAAATAGAAGACTCATCAACATACAATAATCTTTATACATTAGAGACAATGTAGAGTACCTGGAGGAAATACATACAACATGAGGAGAACATGCAAACTCCACACACAGAGAACAGAACCCCAAACCCCTGGAGGTGTGAAACAGCACATGAGACATTGTCACCCATTTCATGTTTAATGCCCAAAGTCAACTCACACACAGAGGGTATAAGTATACTTAATTTTGGTGGGTGTTTGTATAACATACTGTGGAATTTACCAGTCAGAGAGTTTTTGTCTAAGTGGTCAGATCTATTAATGGCTTACTGGTTGTTCGTCTACATTCTCAAAATGAAATTTCACCTTTAAGGACCTGTATGAAGTAGCTGTGCGTATGAGTGTGTGAGAATGAGAAAGGGAGGATTCACATCAGTAGTCCTGAATCCTGGGACAGCCCTACCTTGGCATTTCTCTGCATAGGGCTGAGTTCCAGACAATCACAAGTCATGATTTTTACTCATCTCTCTTTCCCACAGCCCATTAATTGGCACAACAGTCATGGCTGACTGCTAAGGGGTGTGTTGTGCTATTTGGAACTAGAAATGTATCCATTCATCTTATAGCCACTTAATCTGGTCAAGGACCCAGAGGCAGCTGCCTATACCAGGCAGCATGAGACACCAGGCTGGGGTAAACACTGGATATGATACCAGTCGCCCCACACATGCAGAACTGTGCAAAAGTAGCAGTCAAAGAAAATGATGTTTAAATGATCTTCCTGTGGGCCATATTATGTCTGCAAAAGTATGTCAGCTTAGCCTTTTCAAAACCTTTCCTAAAATCACAATGACCGTCCAATACATTGATATACATTGTTTAGCTATTCAATACTTCATTGAGTTATTTAACTAGTAAAGTGTATTAAGTGAGCTAGTGATAAAATGTTACAATACAGTACATGGAATGGCTGAGATGCCCTCGAGGAGCAGTTTGAGAACCAAAGCAGTGTTCATCTAGCCATCCAACTAGATATCAGTAACTTTTTGGCAAACAGAAGAAATTCTTATTAGGTTTAAATGAATTGTGTTACTGTTAATTTGCATATTTTCTGATGAAAAATGTGGATTCCTTTTGAGTAAATATACACTTACTACCCAGATGAATAGCTTTAAACATTTTTTGACTGCATAATAATAATAATAAGTTTTATACATTCTGTAGGACATTCAGAGACATCATTTTAGACCAGCTGTTTGTACTTGGACAGCAGGAGGAAACCCAGACAACATGGAGAAAACTTGAAAACTCCACACACACACACAGCAGGGTTAGGAGTCAAAGCCCCAACACTAAAAGTGAGGTGACAACGCAGCCGTTTGCACCACAACAAGTACATAAAAATCTCTCTTTCTGGGAAAAGTGTTTATCCACAAAGAGATGTAATTTAAAGAAACAACAAAATCTCAAATTAATAACATGACATTGAAATAAAACTGAAGCATTACATTTAGTAAATTATTTTAACACTTTAGTCAGTATTCTTTGCTTAAAAAACAAAAAATCAATCCTCTAAGCGAACATGATGTAAAAATGGAACCTAAGAAGTTATTTTCACAGCAAAGCGTAAACAACATTATCACACAAGCAGTGATCAGAATTATGATAAATCACTTCGCACCATACTCAAATAATTGTTTAAATTTCATTTTTTAAATTTGTTTTACTACGATAATTATTTTGTGTCAGTTGTGCTGTTGCTATGTAATTAATTTGTTATTCTTAATGATGTTGTTAGTTTGCAATGGAATAATGTATTTCCACTGTGTTAGTTAATTGATGTATTGTGTAGCCTGTGTTGAGAGGGGCCATGGTTATATTCATCTTTATTGTGTTTAATTAAATGTTTTATATTCAGGAGCATGACACCTATCTCTAATATTAACCTGCAGTTGTGGGGAAACTTGTTGCCATTTTGAAAATAACTATTTCGTTTTACTTTACTTTTATTTCTTCAGAAGAGTAAAAAACATTTGAAAATCTGTAATTTTAATCAATGGTCTTATCAGTTGTAAAATATACTTATTATATTTGCTTGAATGATTGAAATGTTATGGACTGGGTCCCCTGGCCTCTTGGCAAATTTTACCAGTGCCCCTGTTTGATGACCAACAACCACACAAAGTTTACTGAGTGCCCCATTTTGACCACTGACGATCAAACAAAAATTATTGAGGGGGATCACGCCCCCCCTCTCAGCAAGGGCTACCCCCTGCTCAAGCACTTACCCCTTGAAAAGCCTCTGCATAGACCTGCTGACAAAACCAGTCCTACCAGTTTACACCAACTGAACTTGCCTCTAAGTACAAATGTCTGCCATGATCACACAGAATATTTTTGGGGATAAATGGCATTAAACTTTTTCATGCTACAAAGCACAAAGAATGACAAAGTGTCACAATTCGGTATAATATTAGTTGTATCCCCTATTATAGTGGTAGTTAACCACTTCAGTCCAACAATTCTCAGCCCTGGTCCAGCCAGAGTCACTAGATAACGGTTTAGAGCGGGACCAGTTCTGCAGATGTTGTTCTAAAAATGTCTAGAATACCTTACATCATGGCCTGATGCATGCAAATCTAAGCCCAAGTGTACAGACATTCACTGTCTGCCAGACAGCACCAAGACCGCAGTCCATCAGTAGGCGTTATGGCTTTGAAGGGTTTTTTTTCCCACCGTGTCTCACATCTCACTGACTGACATGTAACTCCTCACGGCTTTGCTCTGCAAACCCCTCCGTGCCCATCTATCCACATGGGTGACTAATGCCACTAGCTCAATTCGTCAACATTCATTCAGCATGCAAATCAATTTGAGCATCTCTTGAATTAAAACTCAAGGTTAGCAGTGCGTGTGGGATGCAGTCTCTCTCTTTACACCACAAAACCGCTGCTTTTCCTCCTGAAACCTGTTTTACTGTTCTGTTCTGACAGTTTTATTCTTTTTGTTGTTAGTAAAACAGACGCTAGTCTCTCACTTATTGGCCACAAGCTATAAATAATCCACTCTAATGCTTAGGCATGTGGTATTATATCACAGAGAATTTTCTGAGAGGTAGGTTTTTTTGGTTTTACTTGTGATATATTTAAAATTGTATAAGCTTACATCATGAAGAAGGAGCACACGCAGGATTTTCAGACCGATGTACCGTAAATGTGTTTGCATTTTGGTTTTCAGCATTACTTGAGATACATTTAGGTTGGGATGACAGACGGATCCATGTGACAGTGAAACCGGAGGGAGGAACACAGGCTTTATTGTGGGGGAATTGGGTTTTGCGAGCACAGAGGGGTGAAACGAAAACAAAAGCGGAGCGGAAACAGGCATGGAAAACAAGATTGACGCTGGGTTTGGAGAAGTTTAATAACATCTGGGCCATCGGGGGCAGGGATATGCCATCAGGAGGCCTGGTGAGAGAGAACTCTAGGGTGATATAGCTGAGCTAACTGATTGCAGGAGATAGGGGCTCGTCACCTAGGAGATCCACATCTCCCCCCCCCCCCATCTTACAAAGACGGGCTACTAGAATGCTATTTCAACAGAGAAATCGTTTACTTATGTAGAAATGGGTACTGAGTACTGAGTGGTACTGTGACATTGACCCAAATTTACACTACAAACATGCCAATAATAAATGGAACTACATAATTGTATAAAACTGTAAAACAGTACAAATCATTTAATGAACAGATGTTTTTATTGCAGACATCTATGGGCTTTTTTGTTTGCATACAGTAAATTTGTGTCGTATTCTGTGTTTGGTGTCATTCTAACCATTTTCAGTAGTGGTTTATCCAATGTAGGGTGCATAGTGGGTCCTGACATGCAATGCGGGTGATTTGGATACACCAATATACCTGAACCACAGGTCTCGGTAGGGAAAAATGAGAGTATAGTGTTTCAGCCCAAGCCAAAATGCAAACGGCAGGGAACCAGGATGAGGATGATGCCCCGATGTGTTCAGCTTCACATTTCAATTAACACATCATAACACTACAAGTACTGCGATGGGCTGGCCCCCCATCCTGGGTTGTTCCCTGCCTCGTGCCCGTTGCTTCCGGGATAGGCTCCGGACC
>JAODKL010000052.1:197265-207501 GCA_026780765.1 Petrocephalus schoutedeni
GATTGGTTGATTAGATAATTGCATTAATGAGAAATTGAACAGGTGTTCCTAATAATCCTTTAGGTGAGTGTATATGTGCTAGATCAGTGTTTCCCAACCAAGTCCTCGGGGATTCCCATACGCTCCAAATTTTTTCTCCCTTCAAGCACCCTGCCAAAAATGTGGAATGTCTGGGGCTCCCCAAGGACCAGTTTGAGAAATACTGCTCTAGAGCATCCAGGATGTATTCCATTCTTTTGTCCTATGCTGCCTAGAATAGGTTCCAGGGCCCCATCCCATAATTCTGACCAGCAGAAGCGCTTAGAAGTCAGATGGATAGATGGACGGATGGATGGATGTATGCCCTAGATGGATGAAGCAACTGCACCGCACCACTTGGTGCAATGAGGGACGAGTTGTGGACACCTGAGTATTAGGGATAGTTAGAGGTGAGTCTGGGATAGAATATATGCAGAGATATCTGACCTCGTTGGCACTGGCTTCTCACGTCCATTCACTCACTGAAACCATAGGTATTTTGCAATGTTCTTTTCAAAAGAACAATAAGCGTTGCGAGCAGTTAACATCCAATTCAACATTTTTGCAATATACACTAAAAGTGAGTGAAATATTTTTGGCTTGTTTCTGAACAGTGGTATAATTATCATCCATCCGTCTTCCAAGCACTTATTCTGGGCAGGGTCCTGGGGGACTTTAAACTATCTCAGGCAGCATAGGGCTTAAAAAGTAAAAATAGATTACTTTTGTTTATACTGTGATTATGAAAGGGAACAACATCATTCTGAGCACAATATGCGTTTCACTGTGAAAATGAATAAAACATCACTCAATGTGTAATAAACATGTACGCCACACACTAGGAGCTAAAATCCTCAAATTCCCCCTGTCACATGACACTGTTTTTGGACTCCACAGCCATTGGAGAAATGAATTACAATGGACACCTGGATTGTTTTAGCATAGTGGATTTACTGGACGTAAGAGTTCCACCTAAACAGGCAGATTTTTTAGACAGGCATGAGAAGGAGGCCCATAAACATGAAGACTGAACAGTTATACAGGTTGTAGCTAGGAAGGAGTTGACTGTAGCTGTGTGGTCAGATGGCTTTCCCATTCAAAAATACTTTGCATCAGGAAGAGAAGTTTGTCTCTCCATGCCCATCAAGGCAATGTCCCTGGGATCAGCAGCGAACTTCAAACAGGGAGGCGCATGCACGTGCAGGCCAGGCACTTTCATGGAAATCACAGTGGATGCCCTCTGGCCTTGCCCTTAAATCAGTGTCAGGCTGGATAGTGGGATACAGAGCGTTGTGAGTCAGGTTTTGGGAATCTGAGACTTTTCTTCATCTAAGTCTCCTCTCACCCTAACCCTAACCTGAATGCTAACACAAATGCTACAGTCTCTCTAACCCATGCAGACAGCCGGTGAAGGACCCATGCTAGGAGGTGGTCTTGCCAGCAGCCGGTTAGCCTGGCAGTGCCTCCTGGTCACCCATGGCAGCACAGCATCTATGCCAGGCCCTGGTATTGGCACCGAGCTCCCACTGCCAAGCTGAGTCCCGGACCACATGCTGGTAGGCATCACAGAATCATAGCCCAACAGATACCCAAGCGTGTCGACTGCTACACAAGCATGTACTTGCACGTTTGAGAGTGTGCGGCTTGCCGTGCGAAGGAGTGCATTCGTGATTGTGCGCGTGTTTCAGTGTGCATTGAGAACAACATCACCCTTCCCTGCTTCAGTTTCCCCGCTCAGCCTGAGTGACGTTAGAAATGTTAGACTGCAAGAAGATGATGGAGACAGAACGGATGGAGCTGCTGGTGAAGTCGCAGTCAGGACCACACTAATTGTTATGATGTCAGATGTAGGTAACAGAGGAGTGGCGTCTCTGAGCTGGGAGTGTGTCACGCTGAATCTGAGGTACAGGGTGCAGAGGCCTCGGTGGATTGCGTAGTGCGCCAGGAGCGTGCAAGCTGGCGCAGGCAGAGCATGCGGTGGGCATATGGATGATGGCGTCAGCCCCTGCTGCAAAGTGAGCCGGACGCAGTATTTGGCACGTGCAGGGGGCCAGTGCGTGGCCATCAGCTTGATCGCACTGCAGAAATCATCTCACAGCTTTTTGCAGGATCGCTATCTATCTATCGGTATCTTCTAAATATATATATATATTGCTTTTTTTCTGAAGGATGCCAAAATGATTTTTAGCGGGAAACTAGTTGTTATATCAGTAGCTGCTGTTTTTTTACCTTAGAGAAAAAAATGAATAGTACAGGAAGGGATTTATGAAAAAGGGAGCTAAACTTTCACCAGGGGGTGTTAATCAGGATAATCAGTGAGAAGACATTGTTTAAACTATGGGTTTCCAACCTTTTGATTTCTCTGAACAGGCTTATTTCACACAAAAATTTCACATACCAGTAAAATGATCGAGGGTGGTGGGGTGGGCACTGGCAGATCAATTGGTGAGTTCATGAATTTAGCATTTTTTCTGATGTGAACAGATTGTACGGACAATTTTTCTGGAAATCAACCAAACCCTCCACAAAGCGCCCAGTCTTCCTCAGTCCGGTACCAGTCTGAGGGCTGGCAACCCCTAATTTAAACTAATGTACATGTTTCTGTGGGGAAGGGGCTCAAACAGCCATAGGGACGCCCCTGACGCCGGTGCCCTGACTTAGTTTCGAATGGCGCTTCATGCAAAGGCTGTAATGACACAGTGAGGAGAGCACAGGGCTGCATGTGTGTGTTCTGTGCCTGCGAGGAGGGGGAGCTGCTCCGGGATTTACGAGCAGCGCCCGGCCAGCCGAGGGGATGCATACGGGGGGTAAAGAGCTGCATTATCTGCAGCCGCGCTTCGCTGAGCATCTCCTCTTTCAGAGGGGGCGGCCACCTTTCTCAGAACGCGTCTCCCTCTATCTGTCCTAATTATCCCACTGCCCACACTGTCAGCAGTTACTCGTGAGGTAGCCACGTTCCGTCCAGGGTGACCTTACCGGCTGTACGCGCGGACTGTCTTTGGACCTGGTTTTATATCTGTTTCGCGCTGAGCTCGGACCCGGAGTTGTGCTTAGAGAGCCTGGCCCGCCCGCCCGCCCGCCCGCCCGATCCTCCCGCGCGCGGCTGCCTGTGACGGACAGCAGATTATTAAGTGATTTCCCACTCTGCTGCACATAATGGAGGGCTTAATCGTGTGTGAAAACAGCTGAGCTCAGTACCAGCGTTTCCCGATGGTATGACCTCCTGGTCCCGCGAGGAGTATATGACGGCGGCAGTGGGGGTCAGGCTCTGTGTCGGACAGTGTCATACGTAGGACAGGTACAAGCCATGATGGAACACAACATCATAACAGGAGGAGATACAGATTAAAGATGATCATTCATAAATGATAAACTGCATAGAGCGCACCCTCGGAAATAAGGCAGCAAGCTAGCTGTGGTAACTAAATGGAATTCTAAGCACCCCACTATTTAGGTAAAACTAGTACTGCTGGTTACTGTCACACTAACACCAGTCAACCAAGTCCCTCTGCTGTGGTACGCAGAGCCAGTCATAGCTTATCAGATGATTTTGCGGTTCGAAAAATAACATGTGACTTTCTACAAGCGTACAGAGATGCATTCCCTACAAACCCCTTTGGCACGGTGCCTCAGGTGCTGGAGCCAGGGACAGCTCTCTTCTCCCGGTGCTGCTCGCTACCCATCCCTGAAGCTGCGGCTGTCCCTCCCGCTTCTTCTCCGCTGGAGGATGAGCTGAAGCGGGGTTGGGGGGAGGGGAAGGCGATGAGAAGATAGAGGCCTCCTCGCTAATGTGCGGGCTGAGGCGTCCCCGCCTCCCAGATCTTGCAGGCGGGATGGGAAGGTCACACGTAGTCTTGCAGGATGTATCCTGCTCGGCTGTCCTCAGGGTGAGCTGGAGCCGGGGCATAGTGCTGCCCGTGGTGGGGTTCGCTCTGGTGAAGCTGCTCCTGGACCATTTGATGCTGAAGATGGTGACCCTGGACCAAAGGTTGTTGGAGATGTTGGCTCTGGACTAGAGGCTGTTGGAGATGCTGGCTCTGGACCAGAGGCTGTTGGAGATGCTGGCTCTGGACTAGAGGCTGTTGGAGATGCTGGCTCTGGACTAGAGGCTGTTGGAGATGTTGGCTCTGGACTAGAGGCTGTTGGTGATGCTGGCCCTGGACCAGTGGTGGTTGGGGAAGCTGGCTGTGCACCAGTGGTGGTTGAGGAAGAGGCTTGTTTGGAGGTGAGGCAGTAAAGTCCTGGGGTCTCTCGCTCTTCCCTGGGCATGAGATGCAGAATATGACTCCTCCTGCAAGCAGGAAACCTGCAGACACGAATGCGGTGTAAATGGCTCCTCCTGGCTCAAACTTGCTACTCTCGGGCACATTGGCATCCAGGAAGCTGGTGATGACCTCGTTGGTGAACCAGGACGCCGGCACCAGGCATAGGACCCCGGCCAGGGTGAAGCAGGTGCCGCTGGCGAGGGCGGCGTGGCCCTTGGCCCTGCGGCTGCCCCCCCAGCGAGTGCACTTGAGCCCCAGGGCGGCCAGGCAGAGCCCCAGGGCGGCGAGGACGCAGGAGAGCACCATGGAGGTGCGCGCTGTCTGCAGATAGGCGGGCAGCAGCAGCACCGAGTACTTGAGCGTGCAGGTGAACATGCCGGTACTGTACCAGGTGCAATCCATCCACAGGCCCTGCATCTGCGAGATGGCCGTGATGATGTTAGAACCTACGTCGGCGCTCACCTTCCAATTGGGCAGCAGTGTGGCCACCGTGGCCCCCAGGGCCCCCAGCAGCGCTAGGACGAAGCCAAGCATCTGCATGCCTCCGGACACCATCCCCCCGCGCTGCCTCACCCGGCCGGGGCCCGGCGTCCGTCCTCCAGGTGCAGAGCCCGGCAGCGAATGAGCCCGACCTCCGCCAGCCTGCGAGAGACACCGAAATGAGAATTGAACTGAGCGAGCAAGCGTGACGATTCAGTGGGCGGGCGGGGGGATTGTGGGGGGGAGGCGGTGGGGGTGGATAGTGGGAATTGGGTGGGATGGTCACCAGAAAGGGAGGCTGCGCTTATTTTTTTTTAATTTCGAGTTATTCTGTCTCTTCTCTGCGCTCTTTGAAAGTGCCACCGAAGGCGAGAAATGGAAGTGGTGCCGTTTCCAAGGTGCGGAGCATCGACTTAAAGCAGCAGTTCCCTCTCTTGAGGAGCTGTGCCGAAGCGCTCCTGCTCCTCACCAGCAGGGGGCTGCGTCTCAGGGTTAAACGGCACGGGGCGGACGCCGAAAACCGCGCTTTGAGACGCCGTTCCTCCCTCGGCTTGCCCCCGTGGCGTGAGATCCCCAGCCAGCCGGCAGCATCCTGGCAGAGACAAACAGACGGCTGACTCTCGGGGTGCGTGGGGGAAGGAAGCACTATTAGCTCCAGGCTGGTGTGGCGCGTGTGCGACGGTGCGTCGGGTCGTCCGGAGCGATTTTGGGAAAACGGGCACGTACACAGTATCGCATGGACATGGGCGCGGGAGTGAGGAAGGGATGGGGGTGTCGGCTGTGGATTTAGCTTTCCCCTGACCGGTCGATGTTATCAGTCCTTCGGCACTGCGGCTACGGCTGAAAAGCCATTATTCCCCCATCGGCATGGTAGGGGAGAAGCCCGCATGTTGGGGATGATAAGGCAAAGGAAGATAGCAGTGCAGGACCTGGGGCTCGGTTGTGCGGAATTGTTCCTCGCTAATCAACGATAACGTGACATGAGCCACCGAACGCGTTACTCAATCTAGTGAAACGAACCACAACTCCTTTGCATAGCTTCCCAGACACGCATATAAGATGGGCGAAGGTGCTGAACCAACACTCTGTGCCCCTCTCCTGTCTGGACCTGGGGGCTCGAAGGTCGGGTTCAGTGAGAGCAGAATTATTTCGGAAGAGGAGAACAGGATGGAGGAACTCTGCAGGCTAGCTACACAGTTCAGAAGGATAGAGACATATGAGGCTTGTAATCAGCACTCTGGCTACTTACTCTATCATTTAATGATACTCAAAATATCACACTGATTCGTTGCTAAGAAACTAAACTGTAAGTCGCTGTCACCTTGTGTGCAATGGACTTGTCCTTCCTTGTCCCCAAATGCAGTAGGACGGAAGCCTATGCTCATGAATGACCGCAGAGAGTGAGCGAGAGGACAAAGGCACTTGTGCGAGGTCTCCCTGCGTCTGCGGGAGACTGTGCTCCTGGGCAGAGCCTGGCACACTTTGAGTGAGAACATAACTGCCACATAAATTTATATGCTTGCGCTTACGAATGCCACACTCTCATAGCCGAGGCTGTAACCTGCTATTAATGAAGCCGAGCTGGATTTAATTAGCTCACCATCCTCACGGAGCAGGCAGATGAGGGACACAGAGTGACAGTTTTCCGAAGGGGGTTGACCTTCGGAAAATCATGTGTCATTCATCCCCTTGGTGAGGCTGGGCCAGTTCTGTGGCTGCTGGTAAGGCTGGCATGCAGTGGGGGACCTGAGGGTATTTCCGCTGAGTGCATCTTCACTTTATAGACAAAAATTGAATGACAATAACAGTTCGTGACCACTTGAAAGACTGGGTACGGGGATATGTGAAAGTCCAGAGAGCCCCAAAATTATAGTTCAGTTGGTAGAGTATCAAACCTTTAATCCTAGAGTCCAGGGTTCAAGTCCCTATTTGGGCCAATGGTTTGGGGAATTTCCCTAGACCAGCCTGGTTGTGAAGCTCCACCATGGCGATCGTCTGGGTTTTAATGGAGTTTTTATAAGAATCAGGTTTTTTTCTCTGGAGCAAAGCCACTTGGCATTTAAAATAATGAAATCATGCTCTTAAAAGGTGTTTCTGGCCAAACGTTCTGTTTGTTAACGAAAGAACTGAAAAGCATTTTATAACGGTAATCACACAGCAATGTAAGGTTTTTGCAATTCCTGGCTGACATTTCCCCACTGTTGTTCTGAAAAGATTCTTAAATGTTTTTTTCCATATTGTGAAAGTGCCTCTGCAATGCATAAATCATTTGGCTGTAATAATAATAATAATAATAATAATAATAATAATAATAATAATAATAATAATAATAATAACAACACTAGAGTGAACTTGGAGGTTCAGAGCTGCTGTACAAAAGTTGTTTCTCAGCTGGGGATATTTAAATGAGTCCATCACTCTGTTTTCCACAACCGCTTATCCTAGTCAGGGCCTGGAGTCTGTCCCAGGCAGCACTGGGCACAAGGCTGGAGGACACCCTGGGTGGGATGCCAGCCCATCACAGGGCACGCACACAGACACACAAAGACTTGCTTACCTATCTAAATGGGGACTGTCCATTCATTTCTATGGGAAAAAGCCTAATCCCAATCATGACACCCCTAACCCTACCCAGCCCTAACCTTAACTATAAGTAACCAACCCAAATACAAGACTTTAGGCATTTTTTGATCACATTCACAGATTTTTTATAAAATTGAGGTTATCCAAATGGGGACCTGAAAAGATGTCCCCAAAAGTAGGGAAATTTCAGGTTTTACCACACTTTGATGACATTTTGGTCCTCAATTGTGATCTATGCAAACCCCCACACACACAGACATGCACTCATTCACACACAATCCACATATTCCTGTCTTTGTGGGGACTCTCCATTCATTCCCAAAAGCATAACCCTATTTCCAACTATGACACCCTTAACCCCTACCCAGCCCTAAACTTATCCACAAGTAACAATACAAAATACAGGACTTTGGGCATATTTTAATTTTTTTATTGCATTCACAAATATTTATAAAATTAAAGGTAAAAAGTTGAACATTTTTATCACATTGTGAGGACATTGGGTCCCCAGGCTGTAATAATTACAAATTTACACTCACTCACTCACTCACACACCACACACTATACACACTATGGACAACACAGAGACACTGATTCACCTAAACTGAGCATGTTTGTGTTCTGGAGAAGGAAGCTGTAGTACTTGCAGGTAATGTGAAGACCACAAACTCCACGCAGCTCGAGCCAGGAGGTGTATGGCTTAGTGTGCTGCACAGACGATGCCTGTGGGAGTGTTTGTCTCTAACTTTCTGCTTGGCTGATTTGCTTTCAGTCAAGTGGCACTATCTCCTTAATAAAGCTAAATAAACAACTCACTGTCCAGGTCCCCTAACGGCTTCTGTCCTATAACAGAGTCAGTGGTTGTTTTCAGTTACTACATTTTAATTTACAACTGTTCCCCTCTAGCCAGCTCCTCTCTCTCAGGTCAGCCAAGAACAACATCAGCCCTTACGTCTGCTCTTAAGCTATTACGATTTTGGGGCAGACAGTTCCATTTTATTTTTATTTTCATAGAAATGAAGGTCAGCCTTAGAACTGGCAGAAAGTCCTCCTCTTCTCTGATGCGGTTTCTGTTCGTGGGAGATAAGATTCAGTGCCAGTTTTTTAGCACGACCAGATGACGTGCAATTATGAGTAACTGCAGGTCCAGAATTTTTTGGTAATTGTTTGAAGTCTCGTCTCAGAAAGCGGAGTCAAGAAAAAGCTAGAGAGATGAATAGTTTTATTAGCTTCAGTAAAAATGCTTAAATAAGCTAAGAGGTTACGGGCCTGGCTTCACCTGGAAATAATTATAGATAATGTTATGCTTCTCATTCTAACAGGTGTGTGCACCAAGCCGGTAAAACTCATATTTACATACACGCATTGTTTCATATGAAAACCAGCAAATACCCAGGGAAATTTTTTTTAAGACATTAAACTGTTGGCAATTTTTTGACGATAAATGGAATGTGTTCACATTTCTAGTAACAGTTCATAGTCAGAAGAATGCTGCTTTATATGTTAAGCTAACCTTATGCTTGGCCCTCAGATTAAAGTCTGAAGTTCACTAAAGACCAAAAGCACTTTGCCGGTTTCACAAGTGAGATTTTCCCAAGGGAATAAAAGATGAAGCGTATTAAAATGTGTGAGGTTTAAAAAGCAGGTGAAAGAGCTGGTCAACGCTGAGCCAGATGCCGCCAAAGTGTGTGGGAGACGGAATGACCATGGATGAGGTGCTCTGATACCAAAAGATGCTTCTGACCACCGACGGCTGAGATATGTAAAACACACATCAGTACAAGCCAGCATTCACCGGTGTGACTAAGACACCCTGTGCCGTGCTGTGCTGATACTCCTGTCACCCTGTTCAGTCAGCCCTTCTTCCTCCTCGATGGCTGTGCCGGCCTGGACGTGACACCCCCTAGCCATTACGCCACAACACAACGGACCAGGAATAGGAACCAGTGGCACAACAGGAGACTGGAGTTCAGGCAGACTGACCAGCTACCCGGGCGGCTAGTTCTCCTGGAAAGCCTGATTTATCGCATGGCAATGGGCTTCGGGGCCAATGGGCGACATTCCCCTGCACCTCGTTTAATCGGGCAGCTCGTACTCCAGCCACAACTTCCAGCTGTAGGAATCACTCTCCCTAATAGTGAGACAACACTGCCTAGGGGCAGGAATAACATCACAGAAATGTCTGAGATGCAGTCGAACACAGAAAGTAAAGCAGCGTCCAACTGCGGAAAGCTCAGGGATGCGTCCATGCACATACACATAAACACACATATCTTTGTGGGCATTCTCCATTCATTTCCATGGGCATAACCATAATCCTAACTATGATAATCTATGACAGCCTAGCTAGCCCGAACTTTGACCATAAGTAACCAAGCTAATAGAAGGAATAGAAACTTCTGACATTTTTAGCTTTTTGACATTTTTTGATTCTGCATTCGCAGAATTTTTATTGAGATTTATATTGTGGGGACCTGAAAAATGTCCCGACAAGCAAAAAGAACCAGGTTTTTACCAGACACACACCCTCCCCGCGCCCTTACCTGTGCTCCCGGCCGTCCGCGTCGCCCTGCTTGGCCAGTGGGTCTCTCCCTTCACCTGCTCTGCCTGTGTGCCTGTAGCATGGCGTGCCTATGTGTAAGAAGGCTGCCGCTCAGTTCCAGCTGCTTTCAGAAGAAGGCAGACTGAGTGAAGCTGGCGGGCCCCCCCTCCCACAGTCGGGCCCGGCCAGGAGACCCGTCCCACTGGCTCCTGGAGTCCCTGCCGGTCACGCACAGATCACAACGGTGGCTGGAGCTGAATAAGTTGGAGCTCGGAGCTGGAGGTCTGCGCTGTAAGCCTTTTGCAGCCTGAAATAAGCAGGGGGAGGAGGCAAGGCAGCAGGGGGGCG
>JAODKL010000052.1:222291-243399 GCA_026780765.1 Petrocephalus schoutedeni
GCTCTGGAACCAGTCTCCTTGAAAGGGGATGGACCATTTTCCACTCTGGAGTTGCTCACGGGGAGAGGTGCCGAGCACGGGTGGGCATATTTATTGCCCCCTGGCTGGGCTGTATGTTGGGGTTTAACCCCGGTGGACAATAGGGTCCTCCCTTCGCCTTCGAGTGGAGGGATGGGTTCTGACTTGTTTATGCTTATGCACCAAACAGCAGTTCAGAATACCCGCCCTTTTTGGAGTCCTTGGAAGGGGTGTTGGAGAGCACTCCATGGGACTCTTGTTCTGCTGGGGGACTTCAATGCTCACGCAATGACATAGGCAATGACAGTGAGACCTGGAGTGGCGTGATTGGGAGGAACGGCCCCACCGATCTGAATCCGAGCGGTGTTTTGTTATTGGACTTCTGTGCTCGTCATGGCTTGTCCATAATGAACACCATGTTCAAACATAAGGGTGTCCATATGTGCATTTGGCACCAGGACACCCTAGGTCACAGTTCGATGATTGACTTTGTAGTCGTGTCGTCGGATTTGTGGCCGCATGTATTGGACACTCAGATGAAGAGGGGCAGAGCTGTCAACTGATCACTACCGGGTGGTAGGTTGGCTCCACTGGTAGGGGAGAAAGCCAGTCAGGCCTGGCAGGCCCAAGCGTATCGCGAGGGTCTGCTTGGAACGTCTGGTGGAATCCCCTGTCAGAAGGAGCTTCAACTCCTACCTACCTCCAGCAGAACTCCGCCCATGTCCCGGGGGAGGCAGGGGACATTGAATTCGAATGGGCCATGTTCCACGCCTCCATTGTGGAGGAGGCTGACCGGAGCTGTGGCCGTAAGGTGGTCAGTGCCTGTCGTGGTGGTAACCCTCGAACCTGCTGGTGGACACCAGCGGTGAGGGATAACGTCAAGCTGAAGGAGGAGTCCTATCGGGCCTTTTTGGCTTGTGGGACTCCAGAGGCAGCTGATGGGTACCGGCGGGCCAAGCGGAACGCGGCTTCGGCGGTCGCTGAGGCAAAAACTTGGGTGTGGGAGGAGTTTGGAGAGGCCATGGAGAATGACTTCCAGGTGGCTTCGAAGAGATTCTGGCCCACCATCTGGCGGCTCAGGGCGGCAAAGCGGTGCAGCATCAAAACTGTTGGTGCTGCTGACCTCAACCAGGGACATTGTGGGTCGGTGGAAGGAATACTTCAAAGACCTCCTCAATCCCACCGACACGCCTTCCAGTCTGGGGACCTGGGGGTGGACTCCTCTATCTCTGGGGCAGAGGTCGCTGAGGTGGTTAAAAAGCTCCTTGGGGGCCGGGCCCCGGGGGTAGATGAGATCTGCCCAGAGTTCCTTAAGGCTCTGGATGTTGTAGGGCTGTCCAGGCTGACGCGCATTTGCAGCATCACGTGGACATCGGGGGCAGTGCCTCTGGATTGGCAGATCGGGGTGGTGGTCCCCCTCTTTAAGAAGGGGAATCGGAGGGTGTGTTCCAGCTATAGGGGGGGATCACGCTCCTCAGCCTCCCTGGTAAGGTCTATTCGGGGGTTCCTGAGAGGAGGGTTCATCGGATTGCCAAACCTCGGATTCAGGAGGAGCAGTGTGGTTTTCTCCCTTGCCATGGAACAGTGGACCAGCTCTATACTCTCAGCAGGGTCCTGGAGGGTGCATGGGAGTTTTCCCAACCAGTCTACATGTGTTTTGTGGACTTGGAGAAGGCATTTGACCGTGTCCCTTGGGGTATCCTGTGGGGAGTGCTCCGGGAGTATAGGGTGCCAGGCCTCCTTATAAGGGCTGTTTGGTCCCTGTACAACCGGTGTCAGAGCTTGGTCCGCATTGGAGGCAGTAAGTAGGACTCGTTTCCGGTGAGGGTTGGACTCCGCCAGGGGTGCCGTTTGTCACCTATTCTTTTCATAACTTTTATGGACAGAATTACTAGGCGCAGCCAGGCCGTTGAGGGTGTCCGGTTTGGTGGCCTCAGGATTAGGTCTTTTTGCAGATGATGTGGTTCTGTTGGCTTCTTCAGATCGTGACCTTCAGCTCTCACTGGAGCAGTTTGTAGCCAAGTGTGGCTGTGATGAGAATCAGCACCGAGATGGTCCTCAGCCGGAAAAGGGTGGAGTGCTCTCTCCAGGTTGGGGAGGTGGTTGGGGAAGTGGAGGAGCTTAAGTATCTCGGGGTCTTGTTCACAAGTGAAGGAAGGATGGAGCGAGAGTTGGACAGGTGGATCGGTGCAGTGTGAGCAGTGATGCAGGTGCTGCATCGGTCTGTCACGGTGGAAGGAGCTGAGCCAAAAGGCAAAGCTCTCGATTTACCAGTTGATCTACGTTCCTACCCTCACCTATGGCTATGAGCTGTGGTTAGTGACCGAAAAAACAAGATCGCGATACAAGCGGCCGAGATGAGCTTCCTCCGTAGGGTGGCTGGGCTCCCCCTTAAAGATGGGGTGAGAAGCTTGGTCATTCGGGGGAGACTCAGAGTAGAGCCGCTGCTCCTGCACAATGAGGAGTCAGATGAGGTGGCTCAGGCATCTGGCCAGGATGCCTCCTGGACGCCTCCCTGGTGAGGTGTTCCAGGCACGTTCCACTGACCAGGACACACTGGAGAGACTATGTCTCTCGGCTGGCCTGGAAACGCCTCGAGATTCCCCCAGAAGAGCTGTACGAAGTGGCCGGGGAGAGGGAAGTCTGTGTTTCTCTGCTTAGGCTGCTGCCCCCGCGACCCGATTCCAGATAAGCGGTGGAGAATGGATGAATGATGGATGGATAATTGTTCATCAGCAAGTGTGACCACCTCTACAAAAGGAGAAGTTTTGGTAATTTGCTGGTCTAGAGCATTCAGGTGTGTTAACACAATGCCAAGGAGCAAAGATATCAGCAATGATCTTCGAAAAGCATGTGTTTCTACCCATCAATCTGGGAAGGGTTATAAAGCCATTTCAAAATTTGAAGCTTATCATAGTGAGAACGATTAATCAGAAGTGGACAACATTCAAAACAGTCGCAGGTATACCCAGGAGTGGATGTCCTAGCAAATTCACCCCAAGGTCAGACCATGCAATGCTCAGAGAAATCGCAAAAAAAAATAAATACCCAAGAGCTACATCTCAGACTCTATAGGCCTCAGTTAGCATGTTAAATGTTAAGGTTCATGACATTACAACTTCTTTGAAAGGGTTGCCAGGAGAAAGCCTCTTCTCCCTAAAAAGAACATGACAGCATGGCTCAGGGTTGCAAAGCTGATCGAGTCATGAGTCATTTTTTAACACGTGGCTTCTCCATCTTGGTTTCATTTTCGTTAAATAACACGGTGCAATCTGTTGTGTGTTGTTTTACAACTGAGGTTAGATTTAAATAAATTTTATAATCTGACAAAGACCAGATGATTTTTTTATTATGTCCTGATATGGAAAACCACAGAGGTGAAAGAGGGCGAACTTCAAAAGTGGAGAGCTTTGTCATTATACGGTAGTACAACAAGATCTCTTCCTGTGCAGCAAGGCAGTAATAACTAAATACAAATATACATACTTTAAGGTGGGGTTGTGTACAGTTCCTGTGTGTGTGGTAAATTAGGTATTATGTGGTTATAACAGTTCTGGAAGGTTCAGCTGTGTGTGTAACAGTCTTGGGGGACAGGAAGGGGGTTGGTTTGGGGGAGTTGGTGAAAGCCACTGTAATGGGGGAAAAAGCCAGTGTTTCTTAGACTATTATTCCATGATCTGATCTCCCAGAACCACTTTCAAACAGATGATGTCCTAGGCTTCTGTATATCAAACTCAGCTTGATCTCTGCCCCGTTGATTAACTGCCTGTTAATGTCCTGCACACCCACATGACGTTGGGCCTTTCTTAATGTCTTTAATCTTCCAAAAAAGATTCCACTATAATTTCCTTTCTCTTTGTGACTTTGCAGGTGCGGTTGTTATATTAATCTCTGTCTTTCCTAGTAGCTTTCTGGAATTTATAGCTAAGTACCTCTGAGAGCTCCATCTTTTCTGATTTTTACTGCTCTTCAGTTTCCAATTTCTACTTCGCCTTTGGCCACCCACTTAGATTTCTGTGGCTGTTTCGCTCTCAGCAACTTCCTCTACGATTATTCTTGGACTTCTTCGACTCCCATGCGCCGTTCTTCGGGCTCTCCATCAAACGGGTCCAGAATCTCAAATTGCTTCCCGATGTTTTCCTTGACGGCAACTGGCATATTCTCCAGGTGATGTCCTTGGTGTTTCTTTTCAGCTTCACTTAAATCTTTTGCTTTCCTTGGTTCATGTTCCACATGTTTCATATTCCTATAGTGATCTCTTTTGCAGATCTGAGTTTTCTTTTCCAGCATAGGAACATTTGCAATTGAACATCCAATCGAACTGCGTCACAAACACTAGCCATAATGTTAGAATGCACAGCTCATCCTCAGCAGCATATGAAGCGCTTTCTGACTGGATTGACACTCCCTCCAGCACTCTATCGTTATTGATTCTGGACAGATCATCCATGAGGTTCTTGCTACGGTAGACAAGTGCTTTAACAAAACAGCCCCAGATTCCTCTCACAACCACACTGACTACACCACTAAACATAAATGACATGCTGGGGCTCGTGGGAATAACTTCAGATTCCTGATGAAAGTGCTGCCCAGTCTAGATGACATTTTTATCACAAGCAACCATTTGATTGGTCTAGTAACATTCTTCTGTTAAGTTGTTCACAGGTATAGTTGGATTCTTTTGGTGTGAGCAGCAGAACTTAAAATGTTTAACTTTAAACTTCTTAAGAAAAACAGCCAAATGAAGTTTATAATAATTGTGTGAGAGTGGTACCATGATGGCTGAGATAGACGTGGGAGGTCATCAGTGCCATGGAGCACTTTTGGGAGTGTTCTCTTATGATACTGATTTTGATCACTAACTAGCCTTACAGCACTTAAAGCCTAAGACAATGCCCTAGTGTTCAGCATTCTTTAGTAAGGAGCTGACAGCTCACTGGTCTAACCTGGCAGTTCGTTCAAAGGGTTAGTTGCACAGCCCAACAAAATCCCTGCCAACAGTTTTCTTAAACAGTGCACAACACATTCAGGTTGTGAAGTTGGCTTTACTCTGAAGGCCCCAGCAATTTTCTAATAAAGTGAATTTTTATACATTCAGAACTGTAACATAAGCATTACTCATCATTGTGAAAAACTTATGTTCTATGAACAAATATGCATTGATCCACTTGAGCCTATTCTACAGGTAATGCCAATAATGTCTGCTGTGACTGAAATGGATTTTTAATGATTGAAAGAATGATTACATACCGTAGTCCAGCGAGCTATCGGGCCGGGTCAGGCGCATGGTGTACACATTCAGGGGGAAGACCTGCAGCTTGCCACATCGCTGCTTGGATGAGGAAGGCACCCCGACGAGTATAGGGAGCAGACAGGTCCAGATGAGTCCACACATCATCCGATAGATAGATAAGATAGATAGAGATAGAGAGAGAGAGAGAGAGAGAGAGAGAGAGAGAGAGAGCAGGTATAATGGAGGTATAGCTGGAGCAGGAGGAATGGGGCCCAGGAGAGTGACTTCATCATTACGCCCAGCTAACGCACATCCCATTCTTGACCGCCAGATTCAAAAGTAAATGTTGCTTAGTCTGCCACCTTCTGGTCAGATTAAAAAAAACAAACTGTCCAGAGAAAAGCACAAGATGCTTCCACCTCCCCCAAAACTGGGACACTAAACTTGTCCTATTAGCATTAAATTAGAAGAAAATAAAGGTTGAAAAACATGTACATTTGTACATTTGTATTTGGTGTAAGAGGAACACAGCCCTGTGCTTCAAGTGATCACACTGGACAGGGTAGACTCACCACCCCCTGAGCAAGGTCCCCAGGTGCTGGTGTGATGAACTCGGTCTCTGGGCCCATCCCTGTGCACACACGCAAGCAGTGCTGACCTGGGTCCAGGTGTCTCACCTGCGAACGGACAACACAGTCACAACCCAGAGTTGTTAGGAGCGAGACAGAAAGCAGTCCAGTATCAGAAACCTACAAGCGGTGCCCATTGTAAAAAGATGATTTAATAACTGTATGTAAGGGAATGATTTAATAACTGTATGGTACTCATAACTATAATACGATCGGTAATTAACTCGTATATGGAGAAACAGCACTCATTACTATTGTCCATCACAACAAAAGTCAAACTGTGTAGTACGTAAAGCAGGATAGAGGGTAGCATAAGAATTCAGCAAAATTCTCTTAGCTATTTCACTGCCATGTAACACAGCTCACATGACAACACACTGCACGGCCACTGGTGTGTTTACAGATGCAGCGATAACGTCCGTTTCCAATTACGTGTGTGCGACTCTGGCTGAGCGCAGGGACTGCGGCGTCCTGCAGACTGCGCACGCATGCATGCATGCCACGTGCTCTGGCGCACTGCAGAGGGCAGACGGCCAGCAGCTCCCAGGAGAGGGCGCTATAAACATGCCGCTTTCCCACATACACAGTGCCACTGCCTTGAATGAGTGTGACGCTAGGCAATTCAAATCCAGTGGCAAAGACTATTTTAAGTAGAATAATAAAACATCAGGCAGACGGCCGTGTCTAGCTCAGTGGGTTAGGACGCTATGCCTGCGATCAAAAAGGTACTGGCTCAAATCCCAGGGACAGCCGAGTGCTTTCACTGCTGGATCCCAAATTATTCCAGGGACTGTCTGACTGTTTTCTAAAAAAAAATATGTATGTTGCTTTGGAGAAAATCAGATAAATGTGCATGCATGCGTGTGTAAATTAGCAACAGATGTGTGAACAATTTCTATGAAATGCCATTTACCAAAAAAACACCCAAACTGCAAATATATAAAATTACCACGTTATGGACCTTTGTATGCCATTAAAAAAACAAAGACCATATGCTGTTACCTTGCAGGCTAAAGACAGCATGTCTGCAACAGTGTGATTGTGCTTAATGGTAACATTAATGGCTTGGTTGTCCAGAAAGTACACAGAAATCTTCCAGCTGCAGTCCCAGAGAATGCCTTCGGGTGGTGCTATAGAGTAATGATTAGCCAGGCCATCCAGCTTCTGGTCCTGAAGGCACAAAGTGAGTGTGTGTCAGAGCACAGTAAGCTTTTAATGGCACAGGTAACGGCATTCTCAATGATGAGCCAATCGTCACATGATGCCAGTCTTGCCTCATTCCGCTTTTGTTTCACGTGACCTTTGGTCAGGTCTGATTAATCGAGCTTAAGCCAGGTGAACCATAAGATGCCTGACAAATAAATAAATAATAATAATAATAATAATAATAATAATAATAGACAAGTTACTGCTTTTATCCTTATTCAGTTTGCATAATTTAGTGTTTGATTAGTCATGTTTAAAACCAATTCAGTTCAGTTTATTAAATGATCAAATAGATTATATTACATTGTATTTGCACAAATGCACCCATTTCAAGTTTCAGCATTTAAAATATAAAATTATGACCCACTTAGCCACCACAAACCATTTTATAAAGGATAAAAAATACACTTTTCACACTTATTCCCCAACTAACATGACTGTGGTTTAACGAAGCACAGACTTCTCCAATTTAACCTTGGATCACACAATTCATTCAGTTAGCAGCTCAATCAAATTAAATTAAAAGCTCAGTCAGAACAAAAGCCAGCATGTAGAGAGGCCTGCCAGGAGCAGGGCTGGGAGCCCCGCCATAAGGGGGGAGAAACGCACGCACGCACAAACAAAAATAAATTGAAATGAACTGAAAGAAACAGAGAGAGAGACAGACAGAGACACAATCTGCTGCTTATTCCGCTGTCAGCTGTGCGATATGCGACGCGAGAGTAAATCCACACAGCCCATCCACCATGCTGCCGTAGGGGCGGCATGGTGGTGCGGTGGTTAGCACTGTTGCCTCACACCTCTGGGACCGGGGTTCGAATCCTTGGGGCAGGCAGGTGGTGTAGTGGTTAGGGATGCAACCGTGTAGTTCAAAGATTGCCAGTTCGAGTCCCTGACCCGCAAATACCGCTGAGGTACCCTGAGCAAGGTACCGTCCCCAAGCACTGCTCCCCGGGCGCTCACGTAGCTGCCCCCTGCTGTGTCACAATGTCACATGGCTTAAATGCAGAGGACACATTTCGTTGTTGCGTGCTGCAGTGCGTCAACAATGACGATTAATCACCTTTCACCCATCCATGTGCTCAGGCCACTCCTTGATGCTGTTTAGAGCTGATTTGGAGCCCTGGGCCTTGCACAACTCAGCAATAAACACCTACTGATCTCTGTCCCCCAGCATTTAGGGGTAAACAGAACCGCAGTGGGGGCTGTGGGCTGTGGGCCTGTCCTGGCACAGGACCACAGGAGCCGAGGGGATAGGCCTTACCAGAGGGGAAAGCATCCCAAAGCACTGACAATGGGGGGGGGGGATTGGTTGTGTGAAGCCTGGCAGCTCTGGGTCAGATATACAGAGTAACACAACAGTAATGGCAACCAACGTTCGACAGGCACTCCTCAGACAGACAAAAGGCTGATTTTATCCTTTGATTAATTTCCATGCACTTTGGTTTCTGAGGTAATGTCTATATACAGGCAGAATATCCCTCTGGCCAAATCGCCTGGTGCTTTAATCACTGTGGGATCTGCTGCCAGTGATGACCCGTGCGCCAGCATCTCTGACTAACTATGCATGCATTGGCCTGCACACAAAGATCCATCGTGATCCGCAGGACTTTCCACAGAGCTCTGCCAGGACTCTGTGTGCGTCACGTCAAGCCGGGCCCTTGCCCTACCGACAGTACGGTTACCAGTCCTACGTCCAGCTTTCACAAAAGTGACACTGCAGTCAGAGGTTCCTGGTTCTGTTGCAGGACACACATTAATCCCCAGAGTAACATCACCGTGCATCTCACCCCACAAGCAGAGCTCACCTCAAAGCTGCAGACAAGCAAATGCCCAAGCTGCCCTTCAGAGCTTTTCTCCAAAACCTGCACAAACACATTCAAGAAAACAAATGTCAAAACATGACATCGCTTTAACTCACACAAACTTGCCATATATCTCTCAGTGGCAGAAAGTTTCAAAGCTGTTTAAAGGCAGAACCCCAGAACGCCAGTGGTCTGGCTCACATGACTGGCTGTCCTGCAGCCATGCACAGTCAGCCCTCCAGCTGCCAACACACTACAGGATGGGCTGGGCAGCACCAGCTGAAGGCACTGGCTGTTCATATTGACAGTCAGGCGTCTGCAGTAATAAAAAGGCGAGTATCATAGTAACCTGACAAAACACATTAGGAAACATTCAAAGGTCCAACAAGGTGCTGAAGAATTTGTATAAAATACAGAAGATCCATCTTCTGCAACTGCTGGCCTGATTCACAGTCAAGGTGGGAAACCAGAGTACTCAGAGAGAACCTGACAACAGCATGGGGAGAATGTGCAAACTCCACACACAAAGAGCCACAGCAGACTGGTCCCAGAGGCTGGAGGCAACTTCAAAGCTTAGAGATAGTACTTTCTAATGAGATAAATTAATTATAATGTGTGTATACACTTGCATTTGTGAGATGTTTTTCTGTACATTAATGTGAGCTTGGTCTATGATCACATGGTCGTTGGTTAATATCCTATGATAAGCAGAGGAGTCCCATCACTTTTGGGGTCCATATGCAGGGCCCTTAACTCCTGGACATATGGTTGACCATGCGCCTTGAGTCCAAACCTCATTGCGACTAGCTGTGCATGTATGTCTCTCAAAGGAGAGCAAGATGGAATTCTTTCAGTTTCACATATGCCAAGAACTTGTACTGAAACTTGTACAAATGGCTCCTTTCGCCAAGCACCGCCAACATAAAGGAACAACAAGGAGAGAGAAAGGAAGCACTAAGGATGCTGATATACTGATGCTCCCCTGCTGGCTCTCTGAACAGTAGGTGTTTTCACACTGAAGTTCCGGAACCTTGTCTCGGTGTACAAGTTCCTGGGCCGTCTTGACCTGGAACTTCTGTAACTCCTGGCCCCGGTAACGTGTTGCTTTCACACCACACCACAGGAACTAGTACATTTATGCTACAAAAAGCATGGAGAATAGTGCCATTCACATTATATACACACACACACACACAAAACTACACCACCATACCAAAACAATGGAAGATCATTGTTTTGTCAGTTATTAGTTAGTTATTGGGGGGGATTGATCGTGATTAAACTGGGACACAACCTTTCAAGTTATATTTCGACCCGTGACATATTCTATTACAATTTGGCCAGAAGATCATTTTCTGTTTTCCACAAAATAAAAAAAAATATGTAATTTTATCCCACTAAGAACTGCTGGCAAGTTTCACTGTCAGCACTGGGGATATTAGACAAAAGTATATTGATTGATCATCAAATTTTTGGATGCAGAAATACGAGGACACAAGCAAAAAATGTATTAAGTGATGTATTAAATGTAATTGAGGTACAAAAATAACCTGCTCGATCAATTTTTGCTCTGCTACATCTTTTTCTGCACTTCTGCATAACTAGTTATGAAAAAGTTAGCAGTGGTGCTTGTAGTAAACCAATCAGCAAGTTTTTTGCTGAAAGCGCCTCCGCAGTAGTTTGTGTTCAAAGGAAAAGTTCCAAGCCTGGAATAGGAACAAAAAAGGGTTCTGGAACTGCCTATAAGGAATGACAGTTGAGCAGAGTTCCTGCTGTGTGAATTTAAGTCCTAGGTACCAGAAAAAGGTTCAGGTTCCAGAAAAAAGTTCCTGCAGTGTGAAAGCCCTTAGTGAGAACCCCAGTGAGTACCAGCCAGGACATGCAGATGGGCCGGTGCCTTTCTGCCATTTTCTTGGAGATCCAGAGCTTGAGGATGAAGAGTGTTTAATTACACTCACAGACTTGTGAACAGACTGTGCCTGTGTGTTTTCCCAGACTCTCCTCGCTGGCACTAATTACAACCTTATTACTCACTTATCCCAGCATGTGTGAGGCTAACTGTAAAGCGGAGGGAGGTACAGAAGCGAGAGCGCTTAACAGACACCTAGGGTCATGCGCACCATCTGCCTTCGCCGGCCTGCCTTCTCCCCTGAACGCACGCAGCTTGGAATACACTGTCAGCTCCCCCAATTCCACCTACCAGTCTAAATCATACAAGCCTCAGTACAGAGACAAGAACACCTGCTGGTGTTTCTAATCACGCTCTGGACAGGCCAATCAGTTTGCATAAAGGAAGAGAGCCCTCGCAGTGCATTCTGTTCTATCAGGGCTTAGCCAGCACCTTGGAAAGCAGGGGTGGGGTGGGATATGGGATGGAGATGCCAAATAATGTCATGTCCCTCCTTTGGTCTGCTGGGGCATCATGGGCTCAGCACTGTAGAGGAAGCAGTGATCACCAGAGCAGTAAGTATTGATCAGGGATTCGAAAAAAATCGATTTCCTGACTCAAATCAAATCTTCATTTGCATAATCCGGTATTGTTTCAGAAAATCCAGTGATGAATTTTTAATATACGCCTTTTATAGTCTGTACCCTTTTCCAGGGACGTGTGAAGCTTTAACCCCGTTAGTATTGCACGGCCGGCCTTGTGCAATGAGAACTGGTGAAAACTGATGAAAAACATAGCAGGAGCTGCTCTGCTGAAGGCAGGGCTGTATGATATCACATTGAGATTATTTTAAATATTTATAAATATAAATATTAAATATAAATCTAAAAACTGAAATAAACCCCAAATAAAAGACAGGAAAAAAGTTATCTACCAACAGTGTGTCAAATATGTCAGTGGCTTTGCCGTGAGTCGTGCAGGCAAACAAGTCAGAGCCGACAAATGCAATGTGGCGATACCCAGCCCTAATAAAGGGTCACATGTAGGTGGAGACAGACAGCGACTGCTTTGATCATTTATTCCATCTCTCAGCGTTCCAGTTTTTGTAAAGATGTGCTGTGCCTCATTTCTGTATCAGTGTCTTGTTGTTGTTATATGGTAAACAATCCTTCCTTGGCTAGATTGATTTACTAAAGTTTCTGTTTCTGGGAAATGCTATTTACATTACGGACTGGCATGGTAAGATGTACTATTAGGGCACAGCTCAACAATTCTTAATGCAGAATGGGAATGGATACTGTACTTTATGCTGGACTAGGGCTGTGTATTGGCAAGAATCTGACGATACCATACATATCACGATACCGGAGTTACAATTCAATATATTGCGATATATCGCAATACTGTAAGTGATGTCATACATTGTGTGTGTTTTTTTTATCCAACTGTAGAAAAACTAATGGTATAATGAATGGTATTATGCATACAAATTTAACAAAAAACATTTGCTTCAGGTAAACAAGTTCAGTGCACACAATTTATAAACAGAAACTTACAGTACAAAAACTTTACAGAAACTTTAGCACAAAAAGTAATTAAATATTACAAAATACCCTGCAATAATAAGACTAAGTACCAAAATAATGGCAATGTAATGTCCATGAATCTTACCTAATGATGATTACAATTGAATTTTGCATGGCAAGCAATATTATGCAGCTTTATGATTGTTTTATGGCAATCTGCTGCACAAACTGAAGGTTCAGCCTGCGTTCATGCAAGTCGCTTTATGAGAGAAGTTTTACTGTACATGGTCCAATACAGTGAGCATAAGTTTTCGCTATAAAAAAAGCTAAATACTATTCTGTACCTGTGGCAAGCTGACAGAAGTAAAATAATTTTCAAATTGACTTACTCATCGTGATTATGTTCAATGTTTGTACGGTCAGTGTAAACACTAGCCAGACATGTGCTTTTGTGTGTTCGTAGGAGTTTCATTGGGCATTTTCTCACATTTATTTATCCAGTAAAGACCGCCGGATTACTGTATTGTTATCAAGTGAATAATGCCATTTGCAAATGGGTGGCGATCAACGCTGCTTCCAGACTCAGACACTCCAGTCAGTCACTCTTATACTCCTTATTCTCCTTGCAAAGCTCTAAAAGTATATCTAGTTTCTTCCTATATATTTTGAAAAGTAGACCGTTCAAGGTTTCTGGGGGTGTTTTTAAAATGTTTCTATGAGAAAAACTCGCGGCATTTTTTTAAACGGTTTAGCAATATTTCTGCTTGGTCCCACACTCCAGAGGATTAAGTTAAGTCACTTTTTGATTTATTTTTTTTATTTTAAAGAAATAAAGAAAATGGTCACTGTAACTTACAACATGTTTTTTACTGTGAAAGCCACACTTCAACTTGGTCTAACATGCTCAGATTCAGCCATGGCTACGAATAGTAGGGGTGGGCGTATCGATGCTTAATATCGATACTTTCGATATAGGGGTTGTATCGAAAATGATCGATCCATAAGTCAAAATATTGATATGAAGGGCTTTTTTAAACCAGTGATTTTATTTATTTTGCATGAAATATAATATTTTAAATGAGCTTGTATATAATGCTCTCTCTTATGCAGCTCCTTTCGCACGTCACGCACATTGGTCACCCCTCCCTAGTGGTGGGCGGATCGATCCAAGTATCGATAATATCGATAATAATGATGGTATTGATATTGATCAATACCAGTTTAATGAGCTCCTCCCTCTTGTGTTTTAAGCACGTACCGTCACGTGACTCAGTGGTGCCAGGCAAGCAAACGGGCTCACTTGCACGTGCATGCACACAATACGGAGCGTAAGAAATTATGGCAGAGAGAAAGAGGAGTGGTGTGTGGCTTTATTTCCAAGCTGAAGATCAATCAACGGCAAGTTGTATTATTTGTAAAAAGGCTGTAAATACAGTGGTAATACAACTAATTTGTACAAGCATATGAGAAATCATTCAAAAGAAAATACAGAGCTACAGAAACGGAGAGAGGAGGCGATAAATCCAACATAACCAGGCCCCGACAGAAGCAGACCCCCAACCCAGAGGCAGCGGACATTGGCAGAGGCCTTTCAATTTGGCAGAGAATATCCAGGTAGATTATAGTGTTGAAAGTAATATTTTAGTCATCTTCAACATTAGTTAATTTTAATTTTTCAAAGTGCAAGTGGTTAAAGCTCATAAAGTATAAATTATGCTAAGACCTTTATATTATGAATGCTAGTGCTAGCATCCGGGTCAAATAGGTAAATAGTTGAAATCATTTTTCAAAGTCACAGTGATCCGAACCACGGAACTCTGTTAAGGTTATTTTTTTAACTATTTTTTCTGCGATTAAATAATCAAAATTAATGTGATATTTGATGCAATAGTGTTATTTGTGTTTTATAATAAAGTATTTATATACTTATAAACCCAAATTCTATCCTGGGTTTTAACTAATTAATAACTAATTAATGATTTAATAAGAAAATCACAAAACACTTAAAGTTAATGAAAATTAATTCAGCTTTAGCAATTTCATGAAGCATCCACCTTAATTATTAAAAAGTATCGATATCGGTATCGGCGATACTGGCCCTGTATTTACTTGGTATCGGATCGATACCAAATCTTACAGTATCGCACACCAATAGCCAATAGTGCTAGTGACAAGACTTTGCTAAATTTAGGAGTGGGCGCAATTGGTGCGTCGTACTGAGCAGAGCCATCTAGCCGCCCGGAGGTTAAACACAACACAAAGCAAACCACTTTCAACTGCAAATACACATGAACTATTTTTTTTTTAAAACTGATCTTGCGCTTTTGAAAATCAATACAGTATCGCAAAATAAAATATTGCAATACTCAAGTGTATCAATTTTATCTTACTCCCCTATACTGGATCTCAGTAGCAGTAGCATGCAGCTGGATTGGGGGTTGAGTGTCTATGTTGCCACACCCACCGTATCACATGGGCCACCCTAGTCTCCTCCCACAGTCCAAAGACATGCAGCTAGTCCAACAGCTGTCTCCATACAGCCCATATTGTGTGTATGTGAGTGTGTGTACCAGTGTGCCCGGCCATGCACTGATACCCGCCCCGTGCTCCCCTGCCTTGGCCTTACTTCCTGGAATAAACTGCAAGTACCCCCCCCCCCACATCCTTGGACCAGATAAGCACTGAGAGATGGATGGAAGGATGTCTGCACCCAACATCCGAAAACAGGAGCCCAAAGCCAGCAGCCCCCACTGCTGGTGACCCTGGTGACAGTGACATTGGGACTCCTGCCATCAGTATCCTCTCGAGGTCAGTACCTGTGAGATGGGCTGCTTCTTGTCGCGGCCACGCCGAGTTAGGGTGTCCAGGCCTTTCAATGAGGAGAAGAGGCCTCGCCTGCCCCGGCTGCCATGCGAGTGGGAGCGAGAGCGCCTCCTTAGGGTGTCCTCATCACGGGAGCACACCTGATAGAGAGAACAGAACCAGTATTATGAAAGAGGTATTACTTTTCAACCAAATTTTTCACCATCGCCCAAACAACATTGACGAAAAGAGACCACCTGCCCTAATTAAATATCCTGCAGGTTTTAGGACTAATTGTTGCTACTAAAACTAGCTTGAGATTCAGTGTTGAATATCAAAAATGTAGCACACTTAATATTTAAAAATTAAACCAACATATTTTAAACAGATATGCAAAGTCCTTTATAAGAAACATACAATAACATTACCAGCCTTTTATGAGGCATCTTGAGAATATGCTGGCAAAAAAAGAAAAGCTTGACTCACTAGGGCATGGAAGGACGACACAGAAAAGATGCCTAGGCGGCCGAGTGTCGCCTTAGAGGGCCGGCTGGCTGCTGCCAGGAGCATCTTGGGGTTTGGGGGCTCACCACCCTGCAGGCTGGCCAAGTAACATCGGACCCGAAACAGGTCCATGTGGAACCTTTCCAAGTTCCGCTCCCATTGCTCAATCTGTGCAGGTGGCAGAGGTCAAAGCATTAGTACCGAGGATACAAAATGGATTGTTGTGCCGAGCATAATGGCTTAACTCTCCCAAGAACCTGCACATCTCTGTAAATTGCCTGAAATTACCGGTACAGTGCCAAGTTTCTATGTGTGACACCAGTACTAGACACTCATGTATTCAATCACTTTTTTTAACCCAACAGTCATCTTTTATTGTACACAGCAACTATGTAGAAGATGACGCCATACTCATATTACAATAAAGTGAAAGGTGATTAATTGTCAATTGTTGACACCATAGCACAAAGTGCACAACAACAAAATGTGTCCTCTGCATTTAACCCACGTGACATTGTGACCGCAGTGGGCAGCTATTTCAGCACCTGGGGAACAGTCCTTGGGGGTGATACCTCACTCAGGGTACCTCAGTGGTGCTTGCGGGTCAGGGACTCGAAACGGCAACCTTTCAATTACACAGTTATACACCATTACATCACCACTCCCCCCAGTAAAACAAAAAAGTTTTTATTCGTAAAAGGATTCACATTATTTCTGGCATTTGCAATGGTCGCTTTGTTTTCCACTTTAAAAAGGAAGAGGATATGGCCAAAAAAAGGCTTTTATTTCCTACCGGAGTTTTGGACAAATACTACATCCAGAAAACCCACTAAGAAAGCCCAATAAGACACTAGATATGCACTACCACTGTGGATCTCATTGCACCCAGCTGCTTCTGTAACCTTTTGAACCACTAGAGTTGCAGGGAGGGTTATAGGAAACCCTTTGAATTAGGGGCTCATGTTCTAAACCTACCTGCTACCCTAAAAGTTAACATTTGCTGAGATTCCCCTTTAGGACATTAAAAACATTAAATCCCTAAACCTCAGTGTTCAGGGACTGGGATGAACCCAGGTAGACTTCATGGGGCTGCATGAAAACACAAGCAGACCAAACTGATCACAGCAAGCTCAGCTCATGCAATACCTAACCAGAATACTGGCCCATTTGAAAGGGAAGCTGCTGGCCAAAATTCCCTCCTGCTTTGGAACATTGAGATTTGGGAGTGGAGGGGTGGGGTGAGGTGGGGGATTGATTCTCAGGTTTGGGAGCGCCTTTCAGGCCATAAATAAAATGAGAATTCTTTCCACTAGGCACATCCATGCCTTCATCTGCTTTCCTCATCAGACGGGATCACCATGAAAGCGGGTAACACAAAGTGCGGGCTCATTACCTCAGCACATCTGGGATTTGAATTGAGTGCAATGTGCAGTGGCAACCCACCGGGCCGTCCCAAAAGCACCCGTGTTTCTGAGCCCATCAGACTGTCAAGTAACGCCCTGCATGTGTCTACCGTCAGTTGCCTGGAAGGTTGAGGCCCATTCTCTCTTTTCCATGGAAACATTTGTTGGAGTAGCAACACTGGGCTGATCAAACCTGAAAGCCTCAAACAGCATAATGGGTATCAGGTGTGGGATGGTGTGTGGCTCTTGGGGTTAGGACTATATGCTTATAATCGGGAGGCTACTAGTTCAAATCCCATGGCTCACAAAATAATTTCATCACTGGTCCCCTGAGCAAGGCCCTTAACACCAGTTTCTCCAGGGACTGGCTGACCCTGCTTCCTCACTTATATGTCACTTTGGATAAAATAAACCGGAAAAATGTGAATTTCTTTATCTTGCCCATCATCTGGGACACCCAAGGCATTACCCAAGGCACACTGTCACGTACACGACAAACTGTAAAGCTGCTAGCAGACAAAACAATCAAATAGAAGAAGAGTGGGGAAACACAGCTTCAATATTCAAGATGTTTTACTGGCCATGGAATGTCTACTGGTTCAACCACAAAAAAAAATAAAAATAAATACACACAGATAAATGATAGACAACAGACCTGCAAATATGTCCTGGTGGGGAGACTGGAACATGCAGGTTTTAACTCTACACACTCTAATGGTCTCACTGAGGGTGAGTTATGCTCCATGTTGTTTTATGGTGGGATTACAAAGAAGCCATTTTGGGATGGACCACCCGAACCCCCGGGACCCCACCCGGGCATCACCTGGCTCTCTATGGCCCTGCGGTTCTTCTGGTCGCAGACGACTGACAGCTGCAGCTCGGCCATCTTCTTCATCTTGCTGTCCATGTCAACCTTCTGCAGCAGGCTGTGCGTCTGGCTTCGCAGGAGGCGCACCGCGTCCGCCTTGCCAAGCTGCCGGGCCAGGAGCGAGGCACAGGCCGAGTGCACGGCCGCCACCCAATTCTCCAACTCTGTCTGACTTTCCGCCTGGGGGGTGGGAGGTGGCACTGTGAACACTGGAGCTCCCTTTCACCACCAAAACAGCACCTCATCCATGATAGAGTACAGTTTTGGTAAACCCCATAACCTGGGAACCAAAGTCAGATCTGCAGTGTGCAATTATACTGAAGGTATTAAGCTACGGGGCTTTGATTTATCAGTACTGAAATACAGTACAGCCGCACATGGAGGCTGCTTCTCATCCATCTGCCCCATATTTCGAAAGCATGAAACACTCAAATTGTTCTTTTGTGCATAAAAATGTGGCAAACTAACTTCATAACATAGCAACACTCATAACCAGAGACTTAAGAACCCAATGCAAAACAATGATAATGACAATGTAGCAGTAACATGTTGTACCTCTATTTTCCATGAAGCCAGAGCTTAAATTTGCACAATACACTCAGGAGCCATGATGGTGAACACATTACACCGAAGCTGCTACTGGCAGCACCTCACTTGATCCACTGCGAGCATAGAGGCCAGAGCTATGAGCAACATGGCACAGACTGCCCAGTCACATGACGGGTGACAAACGGAAAGCAGAGAAACTGAGCTTTAAGTCTCAGGATGGTTTCAACCATGTTTTATAAACACGGGTTCTTTCAGCCACAAAGGAGATGTCACCCCACAACAAGCAAAAAAAAATCAGCAATGAAGAACAGAACATTGTACAACAGATAACCGTGCCAATTTTGAAGCAGTGGTTCACCTACTCATGGACAACTCAATGGAAACACCAGTCCCTGAAATCCCACACAATGTACATTTGCTTTTCCTTCTTGGGTTTCAAAGGCCTAGCCAGCAAGATGCAAAGTACTGACAGGATCATAGTGCTACTCAATCACAGGAAAACCAGGAGAGAACTGTGGGACAGGAAGGAGAGACGGCACAATGGGCTTAAATGTATAAATGGTGTAATACCAGGTTAGCACAGAGGAAGACATCACGGGAGTGGGGGTGAGGACTGTTCTTGCACCTTAAAAATTTAAACTCACCTGGAAGAGGTAAACATCTCCATAAGTGTTGCTCAGACAGAAGACGTTCTCTTTCTTGGGGTGTTCGGGGACGGCCTGCACAATGCTGCCCTCTGCGAAGAGGGCGTAGCGTGGGGTGGCGTCCTGCCCCTCCAGGCTCTTTCCGAAGCTCTCATAGAACAAGAGCGTGCAACCTGAGGGAGATGGAGGCAGCATTGCTGGGAAAGAATGGAAGACCACCTACGGCAGGGTGAGTCACAAAAGACATCGGCGCAAACACAAACAGGCAGTGGCTTATATATAAGCCTGCATATGAGGACTGGGAAATCACAGCTGATTCTATGGGTATCCCAGAAGGGGGGGGGGTCCTCCTCCCACTGCCACCAAATGGTGGTTAATAAACCCAAAAGGTCACATCGTTAAGCAAGGAGGAGCCTTCAGCTGTAACAGCCACAGACGTGGAGCTTTGAACATCAGAGGCATGGGCTCTGAGGGGTAACACTACACAGGCCATGACAGCAGTTCAGGAGACGAGCTGGGATACAGAACCTTTGGCCATTGCTGTTAAGTGCAGTTTATACTTTGGGAAAGGCAGCAAACAGCAGGTGTCAATAGGACATTGAGTTCTCAGTGAGACAAACAGGACGCAAGGTGCCAGTGTGAGTCAGACTCCGGTTGATGGATGATCATGGTCATCCTCATCATCATCAAACTGTTGGCGCCAATGAGGCACAGAAATCTACCGTATCGACTGGAGAGAGATCCAGTATTTGACGTTCCTCATAGCACTGCATAATCACATGATAAATGACATAAGGCCTGCCATGTCATGCATGCAGCCAGAATATATGACATCAGCACAGGACGTCATGGTGACTGGGCAGGTTACTGGCTTTGAGCTGCCACGAGGAGCCGCGCCACTCACCTTTGAGGGTGACCCAGTATCGCCTCCACCGCCGTCGGGGCACGAACTCTAGCCTCCTGTCCTTCTGCAGGGTGAGGAGTGGCTTGAAGGACAACCAGCCAGCTCGGCGCACCAGACCGCGCTCCTTCTCCAGCAGCAGGTCCAACTGCTCCAGGGAGCCGCCCGAGCCGCTGCTGGTCTCTTCGCTGAGCTCCGGCTCGTCTGCCCCGTGGGCCGTCTCCAGTTCACGCATAAAGGTCTCGTAGACATTCTGCCTGAAGGCTCCGTGGTCCTCGTCATCGTCGTGGCGGTGATGCGCTGGCAGAGTGCTTGCGTACGTGGAGCTGGGGCTTGGGATCGCTTGGCAGGGCCCCGGGTACCAGGGCAAGGACGGGGAGCTGCTGTCCATCTGCACATCCACCCCACTGTCCAAAGACTCCGGGTCGTTACTCTGCCGGGGGAAGGGAATCAACAAGCAATAAATGTCAGGGGTCATCCTGAGCTGTCCATATGCTTATGTTGACGTCAATCCAGTCAACAGATCAGCTACATAAAATGATTTATAGACGCATAAAAAGTAATAGACTGTACAGCCCTGTAAGAACCCAATCACAACAATGTCGTTCCTCTAGCTACTAAGGTAAGTGCTTCATAGCCATGTTTGTGTTCCCAAGGCAAGCAGAACATACACAGAACATGTCATTCAGCTCTGAGTGCAGTGCTAAACTGCACTTGTTACTGGTCACTCACTGGAAGCTTGTTGCTTCTTGACAGCTGTGTGCTTGTGATGTATTATCTGCCCACTTGCATGTCACTTTGGACAAAAGTGTCTGCCAAATAAATGTGAATGGTTTTCATTGGGCCCACAAGGTATGCTGCATTGTAATGCTGTCAGTTCAAGGTCTTTGAGGAAGGAGACTAACTGGACGGCATTCTAGGTATCTGGCATGCAAAAAATACAGTAAACTGAACTACTATATCACCTAAACAACAGTGATAAATATTCATGTGTAACATGCATTTTAAAAACGTTAATAGAAAATAATTTGTATGCAAGTGCAATTAAGTGCAAAGGTCATTAGTCATAAAGAAGCTCAAGGAATCGGGGGGGGGGGGGGGGGGGGCAGGGAAGGGCATCTGCATGGGGGGG
>JAODKL010000052.1:257570-270441 GCA_026780765.1 Petrocephalus schoutedeni
GGGGGGGGGGGGGGGGGGGGGGGGGGTTAATCTACAATTCCTATTTACACTCAGACACAAGTATGAGGGAGGTAGGGGGCAGGGGCAGCTCCTGATTTACCCAGTGTCACATACCCCCCAGGCAGCCATCAAGACAGCTCAATCTGATAAGCTGCTCAATAAAGACTTTCCACAGGACCCTCAGAAGTGTAAAGGGTCCCAAGCTGAATTCCAACCTTTGGGGAATGATTACACTGAAATTGCAGGAAATAAGTGTATTAAGCTTATATAATAAGTCACCATGACAATACGCATATGACTATATCAGAAATACTTGCTTCGCAAAACTAAGTATAACGTTTCAAAAAGATTGGCACAAAAATCACACGGATACACAAGCCCATTAAGCTTTGGCCGGCTGAATGGTAGTTATTCTGCAGTACCATGGGCTGGCCAAGATGTTCTCCAAATGTTATTATAACACGCGATCTATTCATGGCGCTGCAGAAATGAAACTCATGTTTACTTTAAAAATAGACGACTTCAGAAAAAACATTCAGAATGGATGGCATTCCATTCACGGTGTGTCACAGTGGCTGGAGGGAGTATTAAAGCCATCACTGACGTGATTGAAGTTTATTTCTGCTCCTCCACAAAATCGGATTAATCTTATTTCTACATCTTTCCAGCTAGGGAAAGAAAAATACAATAAACTAAAATGCCAGCATCCTATGTGGTTAAGTGCTGCAGTGAGTAATCTGGAGCTGGCTCCACCCTTTCTAAGCAAATCCAGCCGGCTGTGGAGACCTGCTCGGCTGATTGCCAAGGGAGGAGATCCAGGCACGACAGCCACGACTGGACAACTCAGACAAGGGCAAGAAATACAACGCATATGTACAGAAGCAAAGAAGAGTACAACACACAGCCAAACATTTAACACTAATAACAGGTGCAGGTAATGACCAATCATTCCAAAAGAACAATGAGGTGGCTTTGGAGCAACCAGCAAACAACAAGAACACTCTTTTGCCTCTAGGGCCTTGTCCAGATATACATGGGTATTTTTAAGAACACAGCCTTTTCCACTGCATTTTTGCCTTTCATCCACATGCAAACAGCATTTTAGGTCACTGAAACAGAGCTTTTGTAAAACTCCATTCAGGGTGAGGATTTTCAGGCTTTTTTGGCTTGTAATGTCTCAGTATGTGCCGTTATGTACTTTCTTTGATGTCAGAGTGTGCGCCATTAGTGGTTTACAATAGCATTTTTAGCCTAAAAGGAACTGGTTCCGATTGGCCAACATGGCTTTACAGTTAGTTATATTGCTGCCTGTTCGGTTGGCTTGCTCTTGACAGTTTTACCGTTTTCATGAGAACAAATTTTTTTTATAATGGAAAAACATCATTTTTTAAAACACCCATGTACATGTGGACATGACCTAAAGCCATAAGAGACATCTCCACCATTTATTAGTCTGTAATGGCCCTAAAATTGTCTGGCACTACAATGTGACTTTATAAACTGGCACTGCAGTTTGGCTAACAAGCCACAACCTTCAAGTGATAATTAGAGCGTCTACAAACGAATAAGAACCCGGGGTGGTGGCTGAAGGCACAGCACCCATTATGCTAGGAAGGTCCTCTGGCCCCAAGGCCATGCAGGAGTCCAGAATGCAGCAAGGAGCTGCAACCTTGGGCCTCATCTACTTAGTGAGGCCAAGTTCTGCTGAGGTAAGCGTGTGTCATTTTAAACCCAGGAAAGCAATTATTCACCTCAGCAGGCTATTCCAGAGCCAGTGCTGAGCCTTCATTAAACGTCGGGGGGGGGGGGGGGGTCTCTATTACTACCACCATGAAACATGCAGCCCTGACCTCCACAGACCCCTCCCACTTTATAATAAAGCGAAAGGTGCTGGTAGTGCTGGACGTTTCAGTCAATCTTAAAAGAAAATAGCCAGAGGACAGCATATGTAGATATAGATGGGATAAAGTCCTGTGGCACAGAAACAGGCAGCACTGACTCACCAGAATGAAATGCCTGTAGGATGCTGTAAACACCCATAAATCCTGGAAACTGACTTTAGATTTGGTTTCTTCTTAAATTTGGCACATACGCATGTTGATTTGTGAAGTCTTGGATGCTTAAAATTTACTGCCAGGGTCAGCTGGTATGAGAACTACAATGTTTGCACGAAGAACTACCAGCAATTTGCCAACAGGCAAATTAGGCTTCAGAAAGCGAGAGTCGCTGCGGCTGTTGGACCACAAAGTCAGCTCCGGGAAGCTGCAGGCAAGTGACTCCAGCTTGTAAAAGGACCCCCCCTTCCTTCTGGACTCAGTGAGGAAATGCAGTTGAACAATTACTTTGAGCAGCATGAAAACAAAACTCATACTATTCAGTGATATGAGCAGCCCCCAGATTAACCACTAAAAACACCTCTAGCATTACTACACACACAAGTGTCTTAATAAAATGACTGGCATTTGAAAGCAGTTGGTTTATGCTTCTTTATAAATTAGCTTCCTTACAATCTCTCTCCTGAAATATGTATAGGTGTCTTTTAGGTGGCAGCATCATAAAACCAAATACCTCTCAGATATAAAAACAAGCAGTAAATGGCCCGGTCCAAACAATATATAGAAACAAGTCATACTTCCTAAAGTAGTCGCAAAAACGGGAAAAGTCTCGACAGATCGTCGCCAAAAAAGTTTTTCTGCATAATTACAGTCCCGCTAGCCGTTCCACTAAATGCATGACTTCGGGCCAACGCAAAATGAAAACACCTCTTCGTGTGAGTAAACACAGCGCGCAGGTCCGAGAGGATCATTTCTGCCAATGACAATTGCCTATAAATACAGGTGTGAATGTGGAAGACAAGTCATTGCCTGTGCGTTCGGACCAAAAAGCTAAATATAAAGCTAAAAACACTAGTAATTTGTTCGAGATACAAACCGCTGGCAATGAGGTCATTTTAAAATAGCCCAGTTGTAATCTTGACGACTGGTCCATAGTGGCTGTCGGATTTACCAGTAAAAGCTAAATCACAATTTCAATTGCAATACAAACAAAATTCAGAATAAACAAAAACCAAACTGATACATGTATTTCCAACAAGTGTGCAACGCATGCAGTGGCGTTGCAAGGCAAACACGTGGAAAATACTGTTTACGAAGCTAATAAGACCGACAGGGTTGAAATATCTCCTTGGTCACGAAAACTTTGAAGAAATGTGGTTAAATGCGCCATTCAAATGCAAATGTCATTGTCTGTTCAGTCTGCAACAGCTGTAATCATGTGCAGCTTGCAGTTTATACACGAAGCATCCGAAACTCAGCTCAACATGTGAAACAAAAATAAGCGAACAAACGCTCAGAAATACAGGCTGAACGAACTAAATACAACCTTCCCCAGAAACTAAATTTCCATATTAAAACGATGTTCATCGAGGCTCTCGTATTGAACAATAACAAATCATATCAGCAAAATAAGCACATTTCTGTTGTGCTTATGACACTCTCCCGCTTACCAGCTTTCTGGCTGTTATCTTCTTATTTGTAATACCTCCAGACTCGCGATTTCGAAAAAGTTTCCCCCTATAGAGCAGCGTCCATCGCCATGCGTGCTGCGCTCTCATCTGCCCGATCTGAGCTCCGGCGGCAATAACCACACCTACAGCCTCCATCCATTCACTGGCAGGATGACTCCGTCACTATGGAGGCACGTAATGTAGAGAATTCCGTACCTTAATTCGTTGCTGGACCTACTAACAAAGTTCTAAGTAACCAACTCCTGACCGCACCTACATTTCTGTATATAATCTCCAGCCCCATGGGAGCTGGAGCTGAAACATTTCCTTGTGCAGCCTTTGCTATTTTTGCATAGAAATACATACTCAAAGTATCTGAGCTGCTGCGTGTGATGGAAATGTATCAAACGAAAACAGTGTAAGACTTACTGTTGAGATATAAGATTCCGATTGTTCATTCATTGGCATAGTTGAAATGTAATAGCATGCAAGGACCCAAGCACGTAAAAAACTGTATAAACGAACCACCATCTGCATTTGCAATTCAAAATAACCTGTAACGCTTAAACCGAAATTGCCTTACAGTTGTGTTTTTATTTTTGTACTACTCTGACACGCACTTGTATTTTGCTGTTGATGTATAATTGCTTAAGAAAAAAACATCACCATACGCCGTTCCAGATCGCTTAAGCGTTTTAACAGCATGCCACTAAGCGTTTGCATTCCTTAAGTAACCATATTTCTTGGCTAAAAAGCACGACTGGATTTTTTTTGAGATCCCACAGAACAGTTGTTAAGCTGCTAATTAGACAAGCCGAAAATTATCGTGCTACTGTTTAACAATTGCACAACTAAGACATAAGAGAGTGAAGTTGGCTACTTATTCGCCAGCTTCCTATTCGCAGAATCCGTGCCACCTTAAATAGGGGGCGCTGTTTCGCTGCTATACCGTTTATGCTAAATCTCCCTGAATGTTTTCAGCATTCCACTTTACCAAATCAAATCTGTTTGGTAACACGAACTGAAACTGAACTGTTCTTTTAAATAAGAATCATTGCATTTTATAATTCTCTGGCCCAAGTTGAATTAGACCCCCAAATCACTACTGGAAATGTATCTTCTTATTCAAATTAATTGCTCAACATGTCATGTTCCCAGCTGTTTTTCAGGCACAAAACCATTCCGGGCCAGGCCAAATTCTGTATTTCCTTACAGGGGCATACCTACTGTGTATGATACATTCCATATTTGCCTGGCCCGAGATGAATAAGACCTCAAAATTCCTATTGTGGCTTATTCAAATGATTTGCTCAACGTGCCATGTTCCCAGCTGTTTTTCAGGCACAAAGCCATTCTGGGCCAGGCCAGGTTCGGCGTTTCCTTATAGTGACATGCCTACAGTGTATGATGTATGTTATATTTGCCTGGCCCGAAATGAATTAGTCCCCCAAATTGCCACTGGAAATGTAGCTTCTTATTCAAATCAGTGTCCACTTGCTCACCATGTTCTGCTGCTATTTTACAGTTACAAAAGAAGAAGTTGAGCCCGTGTAATTTCACCCTTATTTTTTGTGTTTTGTGAAAATCATATGAAACATATACAGGTGCCTCAGCTTAAATGTTTTGTTCATACATTGCTATTGCTTTATCCTGTATTTTAAAGATGTCTTTATAATAAACTGCACAGCATGTTCTGCTGCAAGCAGGCCCCTGCAAGGAAACTGAACAAGACTAAGCTGGGCAGAAAATGTATGGTTTGTACAGTATGTTGTAATAAGTGCCAATTTTAGAGGACAAACTGGAAAATGTACAGTGAAATATCAAATAGCAATAGTAATATTAATATGTGAAATCGAACATTGCATACAATTTTCTGAATTTAATGATTTTATTAAAAAAAAAGGGACAGTTCAGTTTGTTACCAAACAGATTTGATTTGGTAAAGTGGAATTTTGCATAAAAAGTATAGCAGCGAAACAGCGCCCCCTATTTAAGGTGGCACGGATTCTGCGAATAGGAAGCTGGCGAATAAGAAGCCAACTTCAGCCTCCTGACTTACATAAGATCACTTCAGTATGGCTGATTGTACGTAAATGTATTGTTTTATGATCCGCTAGGTGATAACGTAAATTTGGTATTCAAGAGTTATCTTCCCCTTTTCAAGCTAGCTAGAGGGCCGCCATTGTGAACCACCAAGACTACTTCAAAATGTGGCAGGTCAACACTGACACTTGAAAAGAAATATAAGAAATTGCCTGTCTCTTTAAACCTTGTTATATGGATTGATGACAAGGAGACTGCATTAAAGGCTGCGTACGTGTGCACGGTCTATAACAAAACCGCTAGGAACTGCCTAGGAAATACACGGTCATCCGGGACCATGGGCATCGCTAGGTCCTTTTTACTGGGGCACATGCCCCAGTCCTGATCAGCTGTGCCCCAGTAAAAAAAAAAAATCCTTCCTTCATGAACATATTTTTTGATCGGGTGGGTGGGGGTGCTGTCCGGGACCATGTGATTTTTGTGTTGTGTGCCTAATATAAAGGAGGCCTGCATTACTTTGAAAAGTTTATTCCAACCCCCACACTACTCTTTGTGTCAAGATAGTCTTTGTGCTCTCCTCAAACACTTTGCATGTGCAGCAGCCTGGTGCTCTAAAAGAGCAGACCTCAGGATGGCCCTACCTCCCTTCCTTGTGCTCCTATTGTCCTTCTCCGCATCCATCACGGGCAGATCATCTGATCCGTGGTAGTACTCGTACTCGCCCCCCCCAGCCCTCGGCTGAAATGATGCCCAGCCATTCCGTGCTCCCTTTTGTTTACCTCCCCATCACAGCCCACTAATCACATCTCTCCATAAACGGGACACACTGGATGATGTTTCCAAAGAAAACGCAGCAACAGCAACGAGCCTCTGATAAAGGACAGTGTATGAAAAGGGCCGGGAATACGAGGCACGTGGAGGCAGCTGGATGAGACCATGTCCAGACAGCCATCTTATTAAATGCAGGCCGATAGACAGACCTGGCCTCAGAGGGGACTCATGGTGCTCACTGTTCTCAGTGTTATTGGATGGATCCCAAGGACTTTATAGAACAACTACAGCTTTCTAATGTTCAGGAATTTTGATGATGCTAAAGCTGCACTTGGTAGTAGGCTTAAGATTGCAGTGTAATGCCAGCATGAATACCTCATTGTAAGGGCTCCCAGACTTGGTAGCTTGCATGGTTCTTTTTGTGGATTTATGTTGTTGTAAACGTCTCTCTCTTCAGTTTTAATATGAGGGTAATATGAGGCTTTCGGCGTGCAGAACCAGTCCCTGTGTTTTTTTCTGGGATGATCAGGACCTGTCACATCATTATGGAGTGATCAGTATTAGTGACTGTGCCAAGGCCTGATTCTCAAAGGGGGTTCTATAATACATGAACAAATGTGTTAACAGGATTACATTAGGCACCCAGTCATGGCTTCTGACTATAATACAGGGAGTCCCAAGTGAGATTAACAAACCCTAAAAGAATGAAGGGGAACTCCTTACAGTGTCATAGTACAGTCAACCCCTACATTTGCTGTTAACAGATTTTTTTTTCCCACCCATTTTCCAACCCACTTATCCTTTTCAGGTAGTGGGGGGTCCGGAGCCTATCCCGGAAACTACGGGCACGAGGCGGGGAACAACTCAGGATGGGCGGCCAGCATTGCTGAGCACACTCACACACCAGTCAGTCACACATGCACACCTATGGGCAATCAAGTAAGTCCAATTAGCCTCAGCATGTTTTTGGACTGTGAAGGGAAACCAGAGTACCCGGAGGAAACCCCACAACAACACGGAGAAAACATGCAAACTCCACACGCCTACAACCAGGATGGGAGTCGAACCCCGGTCCCAGAGGTGTGAGGCAACAGTGCTAACCACTGCACCACCAAGCCATTTTTTTTTTAACAGATTCACTTATATTTACCCCTCCAAAACACCAAAAGTTGTCCATGTTCAAGAATTGCTTACAGAGTCTTGGTGAAGTTGATCTGGAGTTGATCTTAGGAGGAGACAGCGGACACCTTCTCTTGGTGCCACTGGTTTTGTGCTATAGCATGCTGTGTCCATATAATGTAGTGTAGTGCAGTCAAAGGGTCAAATTTTGTGGCACTTTAATACCGTACAAAGAATTTTTTTGAAAGCTTTTTTATTAGATTAGTCTAATAAACTAATTTATTAGATTAGTTATTAGAATGTTACTATCTGGCTCAAAATAATTCTAAATGTTTTTTTTGTAATGCTATGTCATTAGATGCCATTCGACATGTGGCACTCCTTTAGAGCTTCTCTTCTCTGCAGCTGTACTGTAGGTGTCCGTAAGTAATCATTAAGTATTAGCAAGTGACACCTGCAAATTAATTGCACTGACTTCCAGTGTCAGGCTTGAAAATTGTCTGAGTGCCCAGCTGGTAAATCAGCAAATCCAAGATTAATGGTACATATTAATGAAAAACCATGGTAAAGAAAAGTTTATACCAGTGTTCATATTATTAGATGTTTGTAGTCTAGTTTGTTCCAGGAAGGTCTAGTGTCAAAGTAGGCCTCTCCCCATAAACAATTTTATAGTTCCATTTTTGAAACGTGAAACATCCACGTTTTGTGATGTGAGCTCCCATCTGCCTAATCTGGAGCGTGTGCATGTGCGCGCGCGCGCATACACACACACACACACACAGTCCATGTATTCCTATCATTACGAGGACACTCCATTCATTCCTATGGGCATAACCCTGATCCCAGCTATGACACCCTTAACCCCTATCCAGCCCTAACCTTAACCATAAGTAACCAAGTAACTGTAATAATTACAAAGCCCCCCCACCACAACCACACAGCTGACCTTCACTGGGTCTCAGACAGTGGCTAAAGGGTGCTATCAATTTCTGAAGCAGGTGTTGATTTGGGTGTTTCTGTGGTGATGAATGGATCGTGGGTTTTTCTCCACAGAAAGACATAAAAATGAGGTGTCTCTCCAGGCTGTTCATTCATACGGAGAAATGTAAAAGAGACATTGATACACCACAATGTTTTCTTTCCAGTAAAAATAGACTAATAAAAAGGTGCCTGAGAATCTGATTCCATGCCAATGAACACAGTGAACAACACTTTCCTTATAATCCCTTAAGGAATTCAAATGCCTAATTTCATAGCTATTTCACATAATCCAAGTATTACTGTAGAATTATGAATCATATATATTGTGTAGTTGTTTTCTTTTTGGTAACTGCATATTCCAGTTGTAAAAGGTATGTTGTATAAAGTGGCTATGGACAAGTCCAAACCAATATCATTAAACACCACAAATGAAGGGTTCCCAAACAGAAACCACAAGTTACCATCATCAAATAAAAGCTACACTCAACAAATGTCTGCCTATGCAGTGTGATTCTTCACAGATACACCCAGACTGTGAGTTGCCAAAGCCTATTGTTACGCCAGGGTTGGACTGACACTAACTTCCCACAGTGATGGATGTAAATGCCACACCCTGCACCTGCTTTCAGGTCAGTGTCATTATCCTTCACGCCATCTCCATGACGGGCATCTAGGGGCTGCCTGGCGAGCTGCACACAGGCCCAACTGTCTAACTGCCATGGTCTTCCTGAAATTCTCTGACCTCTAAAATTCAACACATCGGCAGCAGAGAACTTCCTTCAGCCTGAGAATAAAAGCTGGACAATGGTCTGTACGCTGACAATGTGTTATCTTTCACTTTGAATCACTTATAGCTGTGATTCTGAACAGATGCAAGACTGATATCTGAACAAAATGCCTGTGTCTAGTCAAACTCATTGTCACAAAAGCCCAGCACTACCCTCTAGTGGACTACCATGGAACTTCACATATAAACATCCAACCTAGGACAGAGTTGTACCTTTTGCAATGCAGTGTTTTACAGAGCACAACAGTGACTATCATAGGATTGCATCCCTCAGTAGTGCACACATACACAGGCAGCCTAAACCATCAGCCATTTTATAGTGAGTAAAATTCCTGAACACCTGAGCAATCCACCTCCCAACTGTTAAACTAACAGAGGTTAGAGTCTGCTAACAGAATCAGAATCATTTTATTATCCAAGAGGAAACTGGAGACTAATGTGAATCCAAACCAGTGATTTAATAAGCTGCGTTTCAGATTGGTATTTTTAATTAGCTAAAATAACTTACAACCATGTTAGTGAGTATGAGTATTACCATCTTCAGGTACCTTGCACAAAACATTTCCTGAAGTACATCCTGAATGGATGACAAGTTTTACAAAATGTACATTTCATAAGCAAACTATATCAAAACACAGCTCATTCTCATTAATCCTTTTATGCATTTTACCATTTACCTTTTTACAAAAAATTTGTCATTTTAATCTTTAAACTGAAATGTAGCTCCATTCTGACTATAAAGCACACTTTAAACGAATACATTTTCTCTACACACAGCAGACACTCAGCAAATTGCAGGAAATGTAAAAACAGGCAGGAAGGGCCACAAGCTGCAGTGTTTGATATCAGACCTTGTTTTAAACAGGCCCATTATTCCATAAGTATCAAAAATCAAAGCATGTCATTTCTCATTTTTGAATTACATTGCTTTTTTGGCTCTTTGACTCATTTTGACAGCGACCTGTTATTTAATCCAGAGGCTACACAACTAAAACAAACGAATGATAATTCAGGAGGAAAGGTCACCCTATTTTAAAGCAGTAGAACTGTGGTGTTTACCTACTGAGTGATGGCCGTGCCTCCTCAGTGGCCATGCCCCCATCCGGTGACCGCAGGCTTCCTCTTCCTAGGTGTTTTCTCAGGGAGGAATAAAGCCGCTCCTCTGATTCCTCCTCATCAGGTTCTGTTCACCCCCCTACATGCTGGGGGTCTTTGTCATCCCTACTTGATCCAGGTCCCACTCACCATCCTACAAGCTTCCAGAGTTATCCCCCTCCGGCCCCATTCTGGGTGGGCAGCTGTCAGGCCTGAGCTGTCGGGCCATCAGACCCCTGGCTGGCCATCTTCCCCCTCGTCTTCCTCCCCTGGCTCCATCTTCAGACCATTTCGGGACGTAACAGTAAGGATGCAGCTGCCAGTTCGGAAAGCCTCTGGGCCCCACCCAGGGAGAACCTCCCATCTCCTGCATTCCTAAGTTTCCCCTTGGGGGGCCCGGCCAGTGTTTCCTCCAGTCTGGCAGGAAGGGGCGCCCACTACGGAGGTTTCTGGGCCCTGTGATGCGAGTCCTGAAAAGGGGAAGGCGGTGTCTCCAAATCACATTGTCAGTGGACACCACATCAGGACAGGCTGGCCGAATGCCCGGCCAACAGCTAGGCCTCCAAAACCCTCTTGGAGCTGCACTGTAGGGGGCAGGGCTGGGGATGCGCAGCCCGGGGGGAAGGAATGGCCATCGGGTAGCCCATACCGGGCCCTCTGGACGTGGGGCCCCGGGCACCTTCGAGTCAACTATGTCTGCTTGGAACAGGGATGCTGAAGGACACGCACCCAGGAGTCCCACGCTGCACGGGGTGGAGGCCAGTACCTCTGAGCAGGGGAAGACAGGACAGCACAAGCTTAATAATTCACATTATAGATGAAATCAACTTGCACCATTATCTCCATCTCTACCTTTCCTCAACATCAAGGACAAGATCAGCCAAGGAATAAAGAGCCTGCATCTCTGCTCAGGGCACACATCTGGGCACACATGATAATCTGTTGGCTGAGGTAGGTGTAAACCCCTTAGAACCACTGACAATGCCATGCAGACTTCCAGCTGGGTGCATAAAAACCCCAGAGTCTTGGTACCTTGTAGCGCCCCCTGCGTCGCATTATCAGGCTCGATGACAGCCTGGGGGTCTGTGTCAGGAGAGGGGTACGAGGTCCCTGCTCTAGACACTGAGGAGTCTGCGGTGACCATGCCCATGGTGACCTGGGAGAACTCCACTGCTGCTGAAGACAAGGGGTATAGTTGGAGAGAGAATTCAAAGCTGTAATATTTACGTTATGGTGATTAATAAAAAAAAAAATATATAAATAAAAAAAGTTATGCATGTACATGACATTGTTGGAGATTGCCTCATTGATGCTGAAAAACATTCTTCCTTTTGTCCAGTCCTCAAGATGTTTCTAAGTATGGTTGCTGTATTAGATTTACCTCTTACAAACTCGACAGATCAGAAGCAAAGCGGCTGACTACACACAGACGGCACACTTACAGGGCAGCTCGCACGGAGGGCTAGAGGCCACTGGGGGAACCGCAGAGGCAGGCTGGACCCCTAAACAGGACAGAGGCAGGCTCTGATTTAAATGATTTAACAATGACGTAGCCAGCAGCACCGAAGGCCGTCCGAGTGAGCTGGACAGCAAACACACACCTTCCACAGACCCACCTTGCCAAGCCTGGGGGACGGCATAGCCTGGCTGTGGAAGGCAAGCCACAAGGCCAGAGCCTGAAGACAGAAAACTCATGGTGGGGAGATCCTGCAATAACGAAAATCTGAGGTAGCATGGGTGGGAGTGGGCCTCTAATAAACAGGCTGTCATGGATTAGAACCAGAGACCAACAGATAGGCTGGGAAAGAAGGAGCATGCAGTGTTTTAGGAAGGGCAGAGTGTCATTAGCTGTACTACAGAGGGGAGTACGAGCAACAGCCTGGGCGGTCAGAGCAGCCTCCAGAGGCCTGTCTCATACCTGCATGGGAGCCTCGGCAACAGGCACACCAGAGGACATGACCTGGGCATTCCTTTCAGCGCCGGGCTCTGCACTCATGGGGTCGTGGCCCACAGGCTCCTGGGACAGTGCGGTTCGGAGGACGGCCTCCCACTCTGCCCAAAAAACACGCCCCAAATATGGAATCAAATGCCAGACTAAGTACTGTGACAGATCCCAACAGAGTCACTCTGTTTAAAACAGGGTGTGTAGTCTAGAGGTCGACCGATATGGGTTTTTCTATAGCCAATGCCGATATTTAGTAGTAGTCGGGTCGGCCGGTGGCCGATATATGCCGCCGATTTTTCCTGGCCGGTTATTGGACATTTTCCCCTCTATTTGCATGGCAAAATATCACACTAATAATATAGGATACACAACATTTCTCACCTTAACATTTATTGAACACTGACTTAAATATAAATGGGGTGACCAGATAATCCATATCATCCTGGACACTTTGAGCTACTTCTGGTTTTACAACCTACTTTAAAACTGAAAGACTCCTTTGCTTGGCTAATAGTCAATTACTTCTTGTGCTTTGACAGGTTTGTTTTGATGACTGAAAGACTCATCCAGCTGTTTCACATTAACATTAGTGACATGTATGATTATAGGAGACTGATCAATCACA
>JAODKL010000052.1:270541-281323 GCA_026780765.1 Petrocephalus schoutedeni
GTTTGTTTCGATGACTGAAAGACTCATCCAGCTGTTTCACATTAACATTAGTGACATGTATGATTATAGGAGACTGATCAATCACACACTGTAAGAATGCAGCGCTTAAGTGAAATCCAGGTCCTTTTAATTGAAATGGTAGTTTACAAATCCTGTCCTTGCTCAAAGTGTCCGGGGTGACATGGATTATCTGGTCACCCTACATATAAACAAACTACATACACTTAAACTTCCCTGTCAATGATGGTTTTAATACTCATCCTTAACGTTACCTGTAAGCTACACTGTAAGAAAAGTCAGTAAAAAGTGTTCAGTGTACCGTGCTAATATGATGGAACTTTACATTTTCACAGGTGTTTTACTCTTTAATTTGAATTTAGTGTTGCATTGTGGGAGCAAGTACACTCGCTAATGTCTGTAAACTTAAAAAAGAATCCACAGAAAATTACCAGTACATTATACGTTTTCCCCAGATTTTTTTTTTTACAGTGTAGCTGGTTGACAGTGTAGCTGGCTCGCTATCATTACGCCAGTTCCAGACTGTTCTGTAGGCTATTCGCATTCTTTCAAAGCAATACTTCATAGCAAACCAGTTAAATATAGAGGTCTTTGAAAGATCAGGGACCGGTTGCAAAAAAGACCTTAAGTATGATACTGCCAATGACTTTAAACATATTTTGCATCTGACGAATATAAATAAAATAAAAGCCAGATTTCCACCAATGGCAACTTGGAAGTTACACGAAAGTGCAGGGGAAAGAGAGAGAAGCAGGCAAGCAAAACCTGAACAGATGAATTTATTTTTGTATCTCAGTTACATTAAATGCATTAATGGATACCTTTTTCTGCATGTGTCTACATATTTCTGCATCGAAAATTCAATCGAATAACCAATATACTTCCGTCTCTGTCTTTTTGCTCGTACTGGCGGTGAAACTTACCAGTGTTAGCCAGATTAAGTAATGAATTATAAACATTTTGTGGGCTGTATAAATAAAATCGATTGTCGGTCAAATCTATAATGCTAGATAAACTGATCATGATCGTATCCAGTCGCGGATTTATCTAGACGAGTTCATTTTCTTCCATTTACGGCCATAAACTGCATTCTGCGGTTAAGGTACAGTCAGAGGTACCTTAAGTTATTCTCCTCACTTTGGTTCTTAAAGTGTTTTGTGCAACCGCTAAGGGACCTTTAAGGCATTCCTTAAGCATAAGACCAAGATTAGGCGATAAACTTAAAATACATTTAAGTGAACATTTTAAGGAAACCTTAAGGAGGACATTTAAGGATGTTTTGTGCAACTGACTTGACTTTAAGGAAACTTAACTTAAGGCATTTTGTGCAACTGGCCCCAGAATTTAAGCCGTTCCGTTCTCTCCCAGGACTCTTATGAAAGTTCTGGTTGGGGTCCTGCACAGGCGGCAGCATGGGTTCCACAGCAACAGGTTGCCCGCAGATGCGCCCGTTTGTAAATCGGTGCACTACACTCAAATATCAACCTCTAGTGTAGTCACATATCCATCACGTTCAGGGTCATGCCAAGCAGCGGGCCAGGCTCACCGCTGTCCATAGTCTCTCGGTCGATGACGCCTCCCTCCGCCAGCCCAGCCAGGTCGTGCAGATTTACCTTCCCCCAGGGGATGTAGGTCACACCCAGGTCCTCATTCCAAAGCTGCTGATACTCCAGCTTCATCCCCCTATTCAGAGCCCAGGAGACCTGGGGTGCATTTCCCAAAAGCTCCTGTCAGCAACTTGCATAGTTGGGCCCATTGAATTGCATAGTTTCAACTATGCAAGCTGTTAAAAGTTAGCAACTACTCTTTTGGGAAATGCACCCCTGAGCATAAGGACATCAGGTCATAAAGCCACCATCCACACAGGGGCTGCAATACCAATGCCTCTTAGCAGTAACAAACGGCAGCAGGCGGGACTTGCACACCTCGATGGCGGGGGATCCGATGTGATGGGACCCCTTACGCAGTTCCTGTAGGGCGTGGTAGGCATCCTCTCTGTGCACCATGCAGACGTGGGCACAGTTCCAAGACACAATCATCTGCAAGAAACCAAATACCTCCCACTCATGCTACACCTACCTCCTTAAACCCTCAGGAAACATTTTACACACAAAGAAAGGTGAAGGATTCCCATAATTAAAAAGAGCGCCCACAAAAAGAAAAACAAAAACAATACATAAGCCCACAGACAGCACTCTTAGAACGAAAACACACATTGCTCCTATGTGATATAAATGCCTGTTAGCTGCATTTAGTAGAGTGTTGTGTCGTACAGTTGTGTTCAGGATAATAGCGGTGTGTTTAAAAAGTGAATAAAGCTCATAATCCATATAATAGCCTTATTTCCATACACAGAAATGCATTGGGAGCACTGCACATTCCATTCCAAATAAAGAAAAATGTATGAAATGTATTATTCCTTTACAGAAAGTGAAGAAATGAGAATATTAGGCTGTTCAAAAAAATAGCAGTGTCTGCATTCTTCGTTACAAACTCAAACATTCACTGTATAAAAATGTTTCAATATTTTACTTTCCTTTGAATCACTGAACTAATGTCTAGTTGTATAACCACTGTTTCTGAGAACTGCTGCACATGGTTGCTTCAAGCACCTGTGAACAGGTATTACTACCCAGGATGATTGGACTATATTCCACAATTCTTCTGCATTTCTTGATTCTGTCAAACAGCATTTTTGATGGAAGGTTACCCCATAACATCAATCTTGTGGGTCTGGAACCAAGAGGTTGCTCATGTGTTTAGGGTCATTGTCTTGTTGAAACACCCATTTCAGGGGCATTTCCTCTTCGTCATAAGGCAACATGACCTCTTCAAGTATTTTGAGGTATTCAAACTGATCCATCATCCCAGGTTTGTGATAAATAGGCTCAACACCATATTATCCCCATATGATGCTTGCACCACCATGCTTCACTGCCTTCACAGTGCACTGTGGCTTGAATTCAGTGTTCGGGGGTCTTCTGACAAGCTTTCTGCGGAACTAGACCCAAAAAGCCCACAAAATTTTGCGTCATTTCTCTTTAGGCCAGTCAGTGTGTTCTGTGGTACATTGCAACCTCATCAGCACGTCTTTTCTTCAACAATGGGATTTTGCGGGGGCTTCTTGCCAATACAGTAGTTTGGCTTTACATAGGCCCTTATACTTGTAACAGTACTCACAGGTAACTTTAGACCTTCTTCAATTTCCCTGGAGCTGATCATTGGCTGAGTATTTGCCATTTTGGCTATTCACCGATCCATTCAAATGGTAGTTTTTCATCTCATTGCTATTTTAAAGCATTTGTGATCATTTTAGCTGAGCAGCCAATCGATTTCTGCACTTTATACGTTTTCCCCTCGCCAATTAACTTTTTAATCAAAGCACGCTGTTCTTCTGAACAATGTCTGGAACAGCCCATTTTACTAATATTTTCAGAGAGAAATACACTATAACCAGCATGTACAACATTTGCTGCCTTCCTTCCTTAAGGCGGTAATTGACACGTTTTTTCACTACTTGAACTCCACACTGCTATTATTTTGAACATGCCCCTTTCTATTATTGATTCAATTACACAGAATCAGCAGCATGCCTGTCATAACTGTTGGTTTTCTATTACTCTACTACACCTACTAGTAAATTATTTATTTGCCATGTAGAAATATAAATTCTACCAAAAACAGTTATTGACCAGGTTAGCGATGTCGGACTGCTATTTTGAACACAACTGTAATTGAAGGTAAGTTTCCGAGTAGGTTTTAATTTGACCCTGGTCACTGATATTTTTGGCTTCAGTTATCAACATAAGTGTGCCTCTATGTTCTTATTATTTATTGTATAAACTTGATACAGAATACATGCCAAGACCGTAGGGGAAAAATAACAAAATCTCCCAACCCTAAAAGGGACAGAACAAAAGCTCGCAATGTCCATTTGCAATGACGGCAAAGCAGAGCAAACTAACGTGAATGTACTCGATGGGGCCGAACTCCTCGCAGAGACTGGCGACGTCCTCCTGAGCAAGTGGGCTGCCGAGCCATCCCACGCAGAGCGTCGAACTGCACACTGAAGCAGGAAGGAAATGAAACACTCTCAGTCACTCATAAGCAAACTTGCACTGTCTTCAACAAGTTATCAGTGTATCAGAAAATATACATTATATGCAGGCGCATGAATAATTAGGGCCGCTCGATCATGGAAAACATCATAACCATGATTATTTTGGTCAGTATTGAAATCATGATTATTTAACACGATTACTCATATTGCTCATTGACTCTGGAAAAATTGCATTAATTGCATATAAAGAACAGCAAATGCAAAATTTTCATTGACACCTTCCTGTTGAACTTTCCCTTAAAATAACTGAAAGTATAATAATTCAAATGTTGTATAAAATAGTAAAGATCAGTAAAATCAGCAATGTAGTACTGTTCCACAATCTCTTGAAAATAAGTAGAATACTAAATTAAAAATAAAATACAAAATATATAAATGAAATATGAAAAATATAAAAATAAATTACAATCTAAAAGCTTCTGCTCTTCTCCTCCTTCTGCCATCTTTACTCGAGCTGACTTTTTAAAACACCACCACCAGAATACACGCGAGTTTAGCCTTCTGATGGGGCGGTAGTGCGTGTGTCAAGACAAAATAAGAGTATACTTACAGAGCATAATGCTGCAAAATGATTTCAATAATAATCACTTTTGCCAAGTACATTGTTTTTGTGATCATTTGGAGCAGAAATCGAAACTGAAATAAAAATTCGATTAACTGCACAGCCATTTTCTGACAGAATGGCATTTACAGTTCATGGTTAGTATATGGCTGAAATCGACTATGACTGCCTGTAAGAGTTGTGTGGGGATGTGCTCTTCCATAAACATACTTGAGTACAGGTATCCCCCGCTATACGAACATTCGTTTTTTGCCACTTCGATTTTACAAAAGACCTATATTAGGAATCGTTTTCGCTGATCGAAAGTAATCCAAAGGAAAAAAGTGAAAATAGCATTTTGCTTTTATCAGTGAGCCAATTATAGATACAGTCAACGCACTGCATAACAACGTTTCGGCTAATGACAGACCTCATGTATGACAGCAGTCCATAAGATTATATACCTATATATACCTATTATAAACCCCGTGCCTTGCATTGTGACCCTGGAGGCATTTTCAAAGGGTAAGTGCAGGGAAGAGTATTGCTGAATATCAGAGTATTGAAGAGTATTGCTGAATATCAACAAATTAACTGAGAATTCTTGTGCCATAGGAGGATTTTTTGTATTGCTTTGTGATGTTATTGCACAATGTATTACTGACATGTTTGTGGGGATGCTGATACAGACAAGCCTACTGCGTAGTCAGACTTATACAAAAATACAGGCCATACAGTTTATATACAGTGAGTGCTTATTGTCAGAGTGCACTCACATTCCCTCCCTTGTGGGCCTGCTTACCACTCAATGTTCTCGGACGCACCGGGGGCAGCCCTTTCTGCCACCGCACTCTCGCTCGCTCACAGGTGTATCGCTCACTGGAGCAGGAGCATGAAGATATCCTATCGCATTCCCCAGGAGATTCGGCTGACCAATTACGGAGTTCACATTTACAGGAGCCTGAGGGAGAGCTTGACCTCGGTTTTCTTGGAGACCTGTGGCAGTAAAAAGCCAAACTTTTATTACTTTACATGAACGTTTGGGCCCCCGATGCCCTCATCTGGAGTTTACCACGACCCGTACCATGACCCAGGCAGCGACCTCATGTTTCCTGCTGCTTCACTCCAAGACTCTACAGCCTTCCCTTCCACAGTGCTGCGGTTTTCATATAAACACAGATCCTGTAAGTGAAGCAAACACAGCTTAACAAAACGGTCAGCAGATTTGGGGGGAGTTCAGAAAGCTCACTGTCTGCTGACAGAGCATTCCACCATCAGCCTCCACTAGCTTGATCTTAGGAAGAATGACCGCCAGAAACATCTGGAAGAGTCCAGAGCCTTTTCATAAACCCTGTGCCTTGCATTGTGACCATGAAGGCATTTTCAAAGGGTAAGTGCAGGGAAGAGTATTACTGAATATCAACAAATTAACTGAGAATTCTTGTGCCATAGGAGGATTTACAGGCAATAACTTTTTACAAATGAATGGCCACTATCACATAGCCCACAACATGTGACGTCAAACGGTAACGGCTGCTACCTTAGGCTGCTGGTGATCCAGGTCCGACTTGGAGGGGGACTGGCAGACCGTAACAGGCTCCAAAATGGTTTGACTGGACAAAAAATTAAGACATCATTCTGCACAGCTGACAGCAGCATTGGTTCAACAATGTGGAATGTAGGGGCACCAGGTTAAGAGCGAGCTATGTCAATAAGCTAGCCTGCTTTGGAGAAAGTCAGGCCAGCCAGTACTGCAGCACTCACGGCTGGGCAGAACCCTGCTTTCCGGGTCCTTCCGCCAGCCGGCTGACAGAGGACGGCCCCTGCTGGGGTGTGCTGGGCGCCCTGGGGGCTGTGGCCACCAGGAGCTCAGAGCTCAGGGCCTGCAGTTGGACCAGCAGGCCAGCATCAAGCGCCTGGAGCAGAGAGCACTGGGGATTCCTCTTCTGCTGGAGCTGCAAATTTCGGAGCAGCTGATGGGGAAGACAGGACCACACACACATACAAAGTAAACAACAGCCCAGACACTCCTGCAGAAGGGTCACCATTGGCCACTGCCCCGTTGACAGTTCCAGGAAGCCCTGCCCACCTGCTGCCCCTCGGGACTCTCCAGAACGTTTGTGACGAAGGTGATGGTGTCAGCACTGTTCATCAGCACAGCCTGGCCCAGGCAGCTCTGCTCTGCATCGAATGGGCCGGCGCTGGTTACTATGGAAAACACTGTGGCTCATTTGACCACTCACCAGTTTAGACTGCACCTGCTATGGTGCCTCGTCATGTGTTACTGTAGGAACCGTGTCCACTTTGATCTGAACACCTCTATATTTAGGTTCTTGCTATATGGCAGCATATTGTATAAGCAGAGACAGATAACTGGTACACATACTTATTTTATGTGCATTTGCACAGTTAGGACAAGAAATTAAGACACATTCTATCTAACAGCCATGCATTCTAACATTCTAACTGGTATAAGAGTTCTGCAACCATGACCGAAACTGAGATGCAAACATTCACAATCTCAAATCCAGCACCACAAACCACTGCCAGACTTGCAGTCTGTTGAGCTCTCATAACACTACTATTGTTACAAAAGTAATTTTTCATTTGACATTTCTGACACTATAATGCATGTAATCTATTAAGTTAAGGCCAGCAAATTATTTAAAAAATTAGACATTTCACAGTTTTCCAACTGTGGGTCACATGATTATTTTGCTCCAATCAAGATTTAGTGATCACACCTGCGCCAAAAGCCAGGCTAGCAATGAGATTAAGATGGTCAATTACTCTATTTTAGGGTTCCAAATTGTTGCCGACTCATGAAACCCAGAAATGTCACTCATCCCCCCCCCCAAACCAAACCAAACTGTGGCTCAAAAATGCAGGTCAGAACAGAATTCTGCATTTGGAAAATTGTTATAAGTTTAAACTTTATACCATGAATGTGTTCTTGTGTCAATCACTGATGGAATCATTAATCAATGATGGAATCTTTACCCTTATTTTCTTTATGCTGTAAAGGCCATCAAGGTGTTAATGGTCTCATTATAATGTGATGTGATTTACCTGTGGGCGGGGCCCCCGCAGCCTGGGGTGGGAAGGGGGCATCAGTGGGGTTTGAGCTGCTGGATGTGACAACTGAGGCATCAGAAACGGGGGGCGAGCTCCAGCCAGCTACCATGTCCAACAGGGACTGCGTGATGTCATTGCTGAAAACCTGGTTCTTCTGCCACAGGGTCAGTACCTTCACTATCTTACTCTGTGGAGCAAGACACAGGCATGCAGACAAGTAGACACACATGAAGATACACACTCAGACATGCGTACAGGCAGAATCACATGCAAGCAGATGTAGCCAGACAGATATAGAATCGCAGGAACTTATATGCAAAGAAATATGCAAACACTGAAACACAAAGAAACACAGATGGCGATACACACAGAAGTAACACAGACAGCGTTACTAGCACATAACTAATGCCCATTGGACAGAGACTGCCAATGGAATAAGTCACTAAGCTGGCTTTTTCAGAGACAACATCATGCCAATTCTACTGAATAATGCAGACACGGGAGACAGGAGGCAGCACCTTGTCAGCAAGCAGACAGCGCTGCAGGTCCTGAAAGGTAGCCATGATGTTCCTGCTGAACCGTGGGCCAAACACGTCCTTCTCCTGACCAAACTGGTGCCGGGACTGACGCACAATTGAGTCTATTACATACAGCCCTGGGACCTTGTGCTCCGGCTTACACTGAAAAAGGGGGAGCAAGCCCTCAAAACTGTATTGAAATTCATGACAATTACAATGTAATGTGTAAGTGTAATTAAGCAGCAGTAAAGAAACTGCAACATGCTATCTGAAAATCTTGGTGACAGACCGAGATACTCACTTTTTGAATAAATCTCTCTACTCTCTGGACAACATGTTTGTAGAACTGAAAGAAAAACCAGTGAATTATAGATGGATAGAAAAAGAACCAATATATGTTGGCTTTTCTTGGGGCCTAAAATTGTTTGTTTTCAACAATGCCTTGCACTTGCCCTGTACACACAAACAGAGTACTCATGGGCTCCTGACAGAACATTTAGCAAAGGCTCTGCAACAAGCCAGCTGTGGGGGAAAAAAAGTCATGAGTTAGAAAATCAAACCAAGACTCAGCGTAAACATTACAAGCCATCCCATTTCTGTTCTGGGACATGGAGTATCAGAATACCCAGGAAAGATGACTGGCACGTTTTAGAAGGGGCTGAGCTGGAGGGGTATTTGCCACATACTCAGAACACTTCCCATGCTGTTGGCGATGTCAAGATTCCTTAATCCGCAGAACACACAGTAGTTCTAAAGTTCCATTAGAAAACCACCATCAGCAACCCTGAGGAACCTTGGGCAAGTTCAGATTTGTTTTATAAAGAGGAGAAAAAATGTGTCTTGTAATTTGCTTAGGTCCGAAAATCTTTTCATTTTGGTGAAAATCACTCAAATTCCATCTATCCATCTCTCCATCCTAGCACAAGCATGCACTTCTTCATGCAGGTCTTAAATACGTAAATATGTATATATTCCACTGCTGTACCATATTCCACACACACTAACTATTTATATGTATATTAGTTTACCTGACATACCCCATGTACATATATATTTATATACTTGTATAGCAACCTCCTCATCTCTAGCACCAACCACCAAAGCAAATTCCTTGTATGTGTGAACGTACTTGGCAATAAACCCCGATTCTGATTCTATCAATTATATCAATAATTGAGTTATCTACCAATTAAGATGACGAATCATTATGTAATATAATATTCCTATAACAACATAATATAGTATAACATAATATAGTATAAAATATTATAAGACAGAATAATAATATAATATACATTGGTTTCTGCCTTACGACAGTTGCAACTAACCATTGTAGGGTGCACACACTCAATTTAGGCATTCTAGTTTACTTAAGTTCACTGAGTAAGGTGACAAAAAAGACACCCAGACTGCCCTAATGTGATTCTCATAATACAATTAACTGCATCATCATGTGAAGTGCATCCACAGGACTATTACTTTCACTCTATCTGGACCTTCATTTGCTAAGCACATCTTCCTTCCGCCATACAGCAGTGATCAAGAGGGAAAATTTTAGTTGATGCTTTTTATTAAAGTTTAAACAAGTAATTGTGACGGCTCTAGACAAGGACTTTCAAACCAAAAAGTATTTGGTGATTCAAACCACAGCACATTATATTCTAGAAACAACTGCCTCTCTGTAGTTAAACAAGATCATTCTTTGATTACTGAGAGAGACAAATCCCCCTGTTGACTTACTACTAAATCACAAACTACACTGTATCACAAGGCTAAGATGTAAGGATCTTAAACACCAGACACTGACACACACAGAATTAATTAGCAGAAGAGAGATCTGGGCCCATGGGACTCTACTGAGCAGGGCTGCCAATTGCTAAGAAGCACAGACATCTCAGTCTGCTGTTGACCAATGCGTACCTGCAGGTAATCCAGGCTAGTCTTTAGTCTTTAAGAGCACCTGTCATACAAACAAATGTAGCAGAGAATAAGACCACCCTACATGCACCCCTTCATGTACGTGTACATGTGTCAGACAATTTACAAACTACCCTGTAGTAAAAAGACAAGCTCAAAATCAATACTACTCAAATACAAACTCACTGATCTGTCCTACCTCTTTCAGAAATACCTGGATTAGCACTTCTGGTATTATATGCTTTTCTTAAAAAATAAATAAATAAATAGAAACTATTTTCCCAACAGAGTATTAGACAGATGGTATTTATAGGCTGGGTTTTACTGAAGCAGTCTCAGGAAATATTCATTATGGAGTCTTGAAGCACTTATATAACTTGCTCTGGCTAAGGGCAGCTGCCAAATGCTGTGAATGTAAATATATTTTTTTTTATACACTGCCATTATACACTCACCTAAAGGATTATTAGGAACACCTGTTCAATTTCTCATTAATGTAATTATCTAATCAACCAGTCACATGGCAGTTGCTTCAATGCATTTAGGGGTGTGGTCCTGGTCAAGACAATCTCCTGAACTCCAAACTGAATGTC
>JAODKL010000052.1:311223-322298 GCA_026780765.1 Petrocephalus schoutedeni
CTGTTGCCCGTCTGCCTGTTTTGCGTTTCTGTCCTGTTCCCGGTCCCTCGTTGAGTCCTTGTCCTTGGTCTGGTCCTATGTCCCCGGTCCTGTCTGGTTGCCCCCTCTTGCGCCCGGAGGGCACGCCTTTGGGGGGGGGGGGGTAATGTCACGGTCTGTCCATGTGTTCCTTTTGTGCCACGCCCCTTGTTACCCACGTGAATGTTTCTTGATTGTTCCCAGCTGCCCCGTGTTCAGTTCCCCTTTGTCGATTGTTGTGTACCAGTGATGTTTGTCGCTGAACACCGTTCATGGTTTTCGTTCGTTGTTCCTGTTTCAATCCTGTTCTCCTAGAATAAACGTCCTGTTCAAGAACCGCCTGCATCATGGGTCGTCGTTCGCGCACTAACCGTGACACTTCCTTCCTTCCTTTCATCCTTCCATCCATCCATTTGTAGTACCCTCTTGTCCTATGTAGTTGGGGTATAACAGCACCCAAAATCCGGTATGAACCATGGTTTCGGGTTTTCAGGTTTGGTGCAAATTCGGTACATCAGGGAAAACAGAATTTGTTTTGAAATGTATTATTAGATTTGCAAACACAAAGACAATTAAGAATAGTTGTTAACCGAAGGCTATGCGCCTGTCCATGTGTCTATACTGTAACAAAACCTAGCATATGCTTATTTGGACTGACTGTTGCCAGCATTAGCTGCAGTCAACACACAGCCACAATCAGCAAAATGCTTTCTGTGTTGTTGTTGATTTATTTCTTTGTTTCATTGTGTGTACCAAACTGAAAGTGATGTACTGAATGGGATACTATGAATATGTGTATTGTTACAGCCCTACTATGCAGGGTCACAGGAGTTCAGAGCCTATTCTGGTAGCTATGGATGCAAGGCAGGGGATGACCCGGGACGGGGCTCCAACCCACTGCAAGGCACACACACCTTTTGCACACACATTCACACCAGCAGACAATTTGACAACTCATATTCACCTTATGCTGCGTTCCATTTACCTCGGAGGTCGGAAGTTGGAGCTGGGAATGATGTCACACCCAAATTAACCGTGTTCCAATAAAGCAAGTTGGAAAGCCATTTAGCGATGCCGGGGACTACAGTACCTGAAATCTGACAGGTTGTCCGGCTAAGCGAGAAATCTCAATTTCACACAGTATTTTGTGCATAAAAACACCATAGCAACATGTCCACAGGCAGTGGTTGGACAATATGGCGTATACGACCGATTTAATGAGCTACAAACCATGCGAGCGCTAATAAATAGTATAAGTACAGGAACTTCTGTTGATTAAAGGGCGCAGTGATCTTGAATTCTGAAGTCGGGGTTGTGTCGATTCCTCCAAGTTCACGACTTGGAATTTCGACTTTGGGGGGCGTTCCAGTTGCAACTTCCGGCCGGGAACTCGTAATTTACAAATTATGAGTACAAATGGAACACAGCATTAGTATAGCATTTTTAGGACTGTGGGGGGAAACCTGAGCTGGGGAGGACATGCAAACTCACATGTGGAGCCAGTGCGGATACACTTACCACTTCCAAAATGTTTTCTTCCATCTCATAGACAGTGCAATCCTGGAAGAAAAGATAATGGAAACAAGAGAATTTTTTATAACTCTAATGGAGAAAATGGAGATGACCTCAAATTCTCCATGAGACACAAAATGAGATAGAGCAGCCCTAAGTACAGCAAAATCCAGTGGCAGTACAGTGGGCAAGAGGAAAGCACTTGGCTGGCAGACTAAGCAGGCTAAAGTGCTCCCATTATTTGTCCTTATTAAAAAAATGCGTCATGTTTAGAACTGGGGCTGCAGTGAGCCAGACACGACAGAAGGGCAGCATTGTCCGGACTGTCAGCTGAGAGGAGGTGCTGTGGCCTCTGCTCCTGCTGGCTCCCAAGCATGTGCCTGTCGCCTCCCTCCTTCTGCATGGTTAGTAAAGCCTCCACCCACTGCAAAGACTTTATGTTCTTTGAATGCTCATGTTGCTCTTACTGGCCCTTAGATAGTATGATTAATTTCTTACTTAGTTTATAGTTACATGTGTAGTTGTGTAACTGTTGGGTGAACCCAGCACTGCTTACATGTGCCCCTGGGCATTCACTGGAAGCCCAGCCTAGCTGCGCTTATGCCTAGTCGACTCCTTGACAGCATGAACATTTGCAATGTGCTATTTCCCTCACTTAAGCAGGTAAGCAGCATGCCCCCCCCCCCCACCAGAGCAAACATCAAACTCTGCTTATGTGTGTTGCTGTTTTATCAAGCGGTTTCTGGGTTTCAAATGAAAAATATTCAAAATACATTTTGAATATGATATTTGTTACACCATGGCATGGTACAGGCGAGAAGAGGGTGATGTCCACTTACAGCTCCAGGACAAAGGGATTTATTGAATTAACTGAACAGACCACAAGTGAAGTAACGGGAACACAAGGGGTCAGAACTAAACAGGGAACAACAACTATCAGAACCATAAATATACCTACTGAGGGGAAACAGGCAGCACAAGGGACTGAAACTAAGCAAACAGGCAGAGGAGCAACATACAGTAACATGACCGACTAACAAACTGAGTAAGAATTAGGGGTTGACCGATTATTGGCCTGGCCAATTATTGGGGGCCGATATTAGGCATTTTTCTAATTATAGGTATCGGCATTTTATTTTAACGTTTTCCGATATTAAGTAATTACAAGGTCCGCTACTGCGGCACCATTGTCGTCTCTTCCTCTGTGCTCTTTGCCCTCATCCCGCGGTTTCATTTAATGTCCCGCCCATGACAATCTCTGATTGGCTATGTCACATGAGTAATAGCCAATCAACACTGAAGCCTTGCTGTCACTCACACCACACTCACACATGAGTACATCGTGAAGCCCCAAAGAGGGGAGAGGAGTTTCAGCTGAGCATGGACTGTTGCTGAGATTGGAAGGTAAAGCAGCTGATGTTTTCCCACACTACACACTGAAGTTATAAAACACGGCGCTCCTGTGAGCAATTTCCATAAGCCTGCCCGCTTTCCCAGTCACACAGCTGAAAATGTCAGAATAATGACCCTTGTTGTGGTGATAAAGTGAGCCTATGGAAGCGTCATAAATTCACTAAAGAAAAAAAACAACATCCAAGCATGATTTTATGTAAAGGGTATCTCGTTAATTCAGATAAACAGATGGGGGATTTTTTCTTTAGTGAATGTAATACGCTGCTGTATGAGCCAGCAATGTTACCTGAAATGACAATGTGTTAATAGCATTATGTAGTGGCGACAGCTAATGTTGCGACAGGAGCACATTTGAGCTTCCACGCTGCTTATCTTACTTCACATTACAGTACTTACATTACTCATCCCTATGAGATTCTCACATGTTACGTGTAACGTTAGCTGACAACAACATAGCCTCTCTTACTGCAAACCTAAACGCGTTCCCAAACTCTGTTATTAAGTCTAAAAACAGCGAAATACACTAAGGAATAAACATTAGGAAACACTTGGAATTACTAAATTAGGAAAATTGACATGAACCACATGTACAATACAAAACCAAAACAGAACACAAGGAGGACAAATCAAAGACAGGGAAATTAAGGTAGAAAATGTAACAAGACACTTGGGAACAGAAAGTTAAATATTTTAAACAGACAAGGCTGATCTTTACCCAGCCTCAGACCCATGACAGGAGGGTAACAGTCCCAATGCCATAGGCTCAGCTTATAGAGAATGACGGCGGTCTGAGGAACAGGGAAAGCACACTGGGGATGATGGGCAAGTGACAGGGAGAAGGACAGGATGAACAGCATCACCTGCTGGCCAAACCGGGAGGAAACACGAAGGGCAAGTTTGGATTACACTTCATTTAGCTTCTTAAAACATGACATGCCTCCAGTTAAAATATACACTTCACATTAGGTTTTTTGTAAATCTGATCGAGTATCCATAGATCCTAGTAAACATCTCTCCTCTTTCACTCTCAAACTGTAGCTCACTGTGTGTTTCCTACCCCCATTTTACTCTCTCACCCCTCCTTCTCTCTCTCGCAGTGTGGGGCACTCCCAGCATCCCTTGCAGGCACTGGGATGCCAGCTCTAACAGTGCCCACAGCTGTGCCATAGCTCAGCCCTGGCAACTGTGGTCCCCCTCGCACTGCATAGATGCCTTGTTCAGGACCCCCCACCCCAACCTACACTTCCCCTGCTGAAGAAGTGGCCTTATGCCGGTCGATGGCATGGCCTTTCTTCAGGAAACCTTCCCTGCTATACCCAAGCTACGGATCCAGTGACCATTACAAGGAGCCATTCAGGGCCTGCATAAGGGGCCCCTTTAACCAGAGTCCTTCAATCAGGTTCACGCCGGGCCAGAGAGCTGGACACTAAACCACCAGATGAGAAGAATGGAAAACGTTTTCCGGACATCAGCTGAGAAGCTGAGAAGTCAGCGAAGACACTATTCAGAGGGGTAAAAAGGTGTGAGAAGAGGTTACAGTTGTGCGTGAGACAGATTTTAGAAGGTCCAGATGATCAAAGAGAATCAGTTTTGTGTTTGTTACCTCTAGCACCTTTCTGGAAGCTGACGAGCACCAGTGTTAATGACAGCTGGATCTCAGTACACATCACAGCCCCATCCTTTTCATAAAGGGGCATTCATGCTCAGTCTACTGTACCACTAAGCTGGAATCACAATTAAAAACAGACTATTAGACAAGCTGAATTTTGGCAGAATGCATCCACCTGAACAGCACAAGCACAAACACCTTTTCCACAAAATAAGGATTACTTCACGATAATAAAGTTACTTAATTAGATTCAATATCTTTAAGAAGCTCCGAAAAATCACTCTGCTGATGCTGAGATTTGAACTAGTGACCTTCTGATTATAGGTACAGTACAGCCACCTAAACCTAAGGTGCCACACAGTAACACAGGTCAAATTCTTTAGTAAGATCTTTTGCAATTACCATACCCGAAATGGCAAACCACAACCATTTCATTTGAACAGACAACTCTGAAGCATTTTGATCATGTGCAGATAGATCCAAATTTGATTTCTCAACGGAGCCATCTTCATCACACGTTTCAGATCATGCGCATGCCGTACACACACCTGATTATTTCTCCCCACTGCATTGCAAAGCACAGCTATTTCTCTTCAGTTGATCTTTCCGGAATGTTCCAAGTAAGCTTTTCACCCTGTGATCCAGCACTTACTCAACCTGGACAATCTAAGATTCTGCAAGAAGTCTTTTGTTTTGTATTGAATTCTTAATGATGTTGCTGTAATTCCAAATCCAGGAAAGAATTAGGATGCCTTTCTTAAAAGCTGAAATTAGCCTAATGTTCAATCACAAATGTGCTAGTAAAGACCTGTTGTGTAAGTCCTTCTCACAACCATATATCGTTGCCCTCATTTAAAGATCCGTTCTACTACGCTTCTGTGGGACAGAATTTACCGTCTGCCACTCAAATTAACTCATAAATGTGATGCGCTCAAGATCCTGTCAGGACACTGACTGGGATATCAGTCACGTTCAGGCATCAGCTAGGATCATAATTGCCTGACCTGAGAATGATGACCCTGAGCATAAAATGCAAACACCCTACAAGCCGTTGGATTGTTCACACAGACATGGTGTTTCATGGTGTCATCAGGATTGTTTTGTCTCATAAGATTTCCCTCCACACTACAGCCATCATCACAAATTCTGAGCAGAAATGAAGCTGAGAAAAGAGAAATAACACAAGATTGTGCCCCTTTGAAACTCCAGATTGTTATCTATTCAGACTGTGTGAGATTCTGTATCCTTTGTTAGCTGTATTTGTGGTGGAAACTCAATCTGTTATACTAACAATAAGCAGCTAGCATGACTTAGAGTATTGAAAAGAAAATATAGATGTACAGCCCATTCATAGAACGGTTTGGGACTGTAAATAGTGTAGCCAAACTGGGCCAGGCTGGATTACAACACGTAATCCTGCTAGCTGGGATAGCTGAGTGTGAACTGAGTGTGAATTAGCATGAGATCAGCATGCAGGCGGAGACCCAGACCTGTTGCACGGCACTGGTGAGATCCAGGCACAGCTGAATGATCTTGTTCTTGGTGGCAGTGAAGTCACTGATCCCGGCCAGCGGCGTCCTGTGCCGGGACAGAGGACAGAAAAAGAGCCCTTTGAGCTCTCCTCGGTGGAAGGCGGCGGCACGGGCCAACGGAGAAGGGGCCGCGTTCAGGGAGAGCCAGCAGGAAGGCGCTGTGGCATGAGCCGGGGGGTGGGTGGTTCAGCTGAAATCAGCACAAAGGTGCCACCGGACTGGACCGTGGGTCCGCGGCCAAAGTCGGAAACGGTCACAGCCATCACCCGGCACACCGTTCAGGCCTGTGTCATCAGTATTATATCTCAAGCAGTCAGGAAACGATCATCTGCGCTCGATTTCAGAATAAGAACTCATTTGCATGTGGGAATTGTCAGTATTTAGGGTGGAGCTCCTGCTTCAGTGTTAACCTGCAGTTGCTGCTGGTCACTCACTGGAAGTTCAGCATAATTGCACTGGTATCAAAGTTGGCTCCTTGACATCACTTTGGGCAAAAGCATCCACTAAATAAATAGATGTAAGAACTGTACATTATTTTTTATGTAATTTAAAAGGGTTTGTCCTTCGAAATGTAAAATGACTGCAGATCTGCATACAGCATACAGCTTTCTGAAGCACCATCTGCCAGACATCTGACCTATGAGACCTGATTTTCTATCCTGGTTACTAGCGAGTGACAGTTCCTCTGTGTATGCTATGAAAGACAGATGAGGTATTGCTTTGTGTGGAGATGAACAGATGGGGAGACATACCAGAAATTCTGTAAGGAAAGCTGATGGTGTACAGTGGAGAAATGATGTTGACAGAGGGAGATGGTAAGATAGGATGAACCTAATTGATCCCAGGCGGAAATTCTTGAAAAGCAATGCTTAAGTGATATTTAGGGTGCACTGATATTTGAACATAGGATCTATTGAGCTGCAGGCAAACACTCTGCCACGGAGCAAAACCCTAGTAGCCAGAGGAATACCCAGTACGAGTCCTGCTTAGTAACACAGCACACAGTGGTGCTCCCAGCAATTAGTCAAAAAAAAAACAAAAACTTGCATTTGGCCAGAGGTCCTAGGCAAATATCTTAAAAGCAGATGAAAAAAAATATAAAAAAGATAACAACTACAAAAACGGCCGATAAAACGATGATAATTTAATGTATTTAACAGTGTAAGTGAATAAGCATGTGTCTGCCTATTTATATTTACATGTATCAGACCCTTTTCCTACAAGTGAGCAGATGATACATCACGGCCACACAACTGTCAAGGAGCCAACTTAAGTACTGCTAGGCTGAGCTTCCAGTGCACGACCACGAAGTGTAAGCTAGTTGTGGGAAAGTAAGTTTTGGGATCCCTGCTTAAAGGTTTGCATGTTGGCCCTTCCTCCTTCAAGTGAGCTCTGCATACCTGTCCAGCCAGGCCAGCAGGCTTTTGGCTGTACCAATGAGCTCCACCATGGAGGTGAGGAACTCGTTGGGGGGCTTGCGGGCTGAACCCGCCTCATACACCGGGCTTCTCCTGCGCTCTGATGCGTGGTTCTGCAGGTTGTTGGAAGCTGCTCTCATCTGGGCCACCAGGTTCTTCAGGGTGTCTGTCTCCACTCCATAGTTCTGAAATACACCAATGTGCCACGTCACATACCAACACATGTCAAAGAAGACGAGGCTTTCTACCTGTATGTTTGACCATGTTACACAAGGAGCAGATTCACGCAACATAAATGCATTGCATTTACAACACAGACAGGATGTTTTCGGTTTGCCAGTTAATCTGAGCCTGTGTTGTCTGGGATGTCTAAGCACGATTTTGCCTCGGACACTGAATGCTTCTCTGCAAGGGTGCCTCACCTGCTCCGTGAGCAGGTCAGGCTGCTAGACTCAGCTGAGCTGCACGAGGCACTCACGTGCTACAGCCAGGTCCAACCCTAATGCAGTGAACTGACTCTCTACAGTAGGTGTGACCATAGTCCACACAGAAGGTATGACCCGCACAGGACAGGCACAATTACAGTCCAAGCCACTTTGTTTAAATCTGTGATTTTGCTGTGAATCTGTTGCTGACTGAGGACTTTCAGAGTGACTAATATATATACATAAATATATATATATATATAATTACTGAGCTAAAGTGCAGCATAGCCTGGTTATAAACTGCAGTGACAATACTGGGTCTGGAGAACAGTTACTCAGAATATCTGCCTGCCTAAAGCATGAGAAGAATGTGATTTATTTACACCTGTGGCACACAGACCCTGACAGTGAAGCCTCCGGTTCTGGCAAATGTCCCCCCTGGAATTTCAGTGTTCCAGTCACTGTACAGGGTGCAATACATTAAGATGCCCTGCGAGTGAGAGGCAGGTTTTCTTTGTAGCTGGCAAGTTTGAGCACTTCTTGAGCACAAGTTTGAGCTTTTGGTCAGCCAGTCAGTAACCAGCACTTAATTATCAATTAAGTAATGGATAAACCACAACAAAGTGTGTGGTTATATGAAAATAATCAATGAAAACATGGTGTAATGTGGTGTTTTCTTTTTTGCCATGAATAGGGCCCTATTACGCTAATTTTTACTCTTCATATTATTTATGGCATCTAGACTACACGCTTCAATATTCCAAAAAGAGATTATTTTTCTCATACTGTACATCTCTATCCTCTGTTTGAAACACTCTGTCAGAACTTTAAGGCCCACCCCCAATGAGCCCAGTGTGCTCTGATAGGTCAACTTGCCCGGTTGGTCAGCTTGTCCTACACATTCTGCCCCAGTCAGACAGCCAATAAGAATTGTGTTACAATTCTTACGCTGTGCGTGCTCAGCGAAACTATTTTCTGGGTATTAAACATATGTAATATGCACATAGGGTATTTATCCCTCTGATTAGAAATGCATGTTAAATGACAGCAGTGTGGTAAATTATGGGAACAATCTGAGTTGCCCATGACAGGAATCGATCCACATTCCACTAGGCCCTGCAAAATGCCTGGACTTGCTGTCTCTCAACCTTTCTGTAAAGTTCTGTTATTTTACATTAGAGCCGGGCATTTGTATCACAACAGATCTCCTGTAAGCAGCACCTCTGTAGCTGACTCTTCTCACCAGCCTGGTGATTGGCTTGAATTTGCACCTGCTCTATTGTTGAGAGTCACACTGCATACCCCAGCACACATCAGCATCTAGCCTAGAATTTCTCAATCCTGCTCCTGGAGCCCCACCTGTCAGAACATTTTCCGCACAACTTACAACCTACCACCTTCATCATTAGGCCATTAAGAAACATCTGATGCTAATTAAGGTCAGGCTGGAGTGAAAACTTCCTGGTAGGTGGGGTTCCAGGAGCAGGATTGAGAATCACTGATCTAACCTGTTACTGAGTGCCATGGGCAGTGTATATGGCTACACATTTGCAAATGGCATTGCACACAAACACACACAAACAAAAAGGCCCCTCTCCGCAATGCCTGTGGTGTGTGGACAGTGGAGCGAGTTCCAAATGCTCACTCCCACTTACTTCACCAGCAGAAAGCCAAGCCGCCTTGGCACAGAGTCTGCGGTCACAAAATGTAATACTAACATCAGGCTGGAAATAGATGGGATCAGACACTTTGCTCAACATTTCAGAATCCAATGAAATTAAACTATTTTGTTTTTCCATAGGCTTTTAAATATACTGTATTTGCTTATGTTTGCTCATTTCAGTGAAGGTGTTGCTAAATTGCTTTATTCATTTGTTTATATATATATATATATATATATTTATATATAATCACGTTAGAAACAACCAGTAGTTTTAAGTAAAACATTCTTTTCAAGTAGTAATAAACTGAAAGCCAAATTATAGTTCTCTAAAAGTTAATTGACATTTAGTTTCATTGGCGGCTTTTTAATTAGTAACACTTTTGCAATAACATAAAACACCAGACATTTGTGTTTAATATTCCTTTGCGAGCCAGTGACTGCATTTGTAATTAACGGTAAAATGGCAAGAACTGAACTGAATGAGTCAGTCAAAAAAAAATATATAGTTTTATAAAAAAAAAATGTCTGGTTGGAAGATATGTGCAGATATGTTAGACATTGCTTGCCAGTGGACTTTTACTATGATGACATTCTGTGAGCACTGGGAATGTCACATGCCTTCCCCGGCTGGGCTGATTGGTTTCAGCAGCTGCTGTGAAGTGCAGAAAATTCTGGCACATTCTGGATTTCTATAGCGTATATTCTCTGTCATTCGGAGTTTCATAGACAGATGAATGATTTAAGTGAGTAATATAATCATAGAGAATAACATGTACATACACATTGTACTACGTAGTGTGTGACGGTGACAAATTAGCTTTTTATGTTTTTTGTTTTCACATGGAAAATGTAATTAAAAGCTGGCATGACTGACAGTATTGACAGAGCTTTCTTCGCTTCATAGTTACAGTATGGGCTGCACCTATACCACTCTGTTGCCCGTTCTAACTCCTTGCTCTGATACCCTGTAAAGTGGCCCTCCCCAGCTCCCTACCCCTAGCTGGGCAAAATGAATTTTGCGACTGAGCCAGGCCACCTCTGAACAGACAGGTTCCTCCTAAAAGAAGTTCTACTTGTCTTAGCCCCGACCTTGTTAATGGATAGGTCTAAGCAACTGGTTTGGGCCTGTTTTGGCCTTCCCATGCATTCTTGGGCCTTGCTATACTGGCTTCGCTTCCCCACTGATTAGCTCTCGCTAACTGATGCACCGGTCGGACTGGTGCCTCGGGCCCAACCAACAACTCCACCAGCGGAAACAAAGCACCTCCAAGGTGCTAGAGGAAGGAGAGGATCCTGGACCTCACCTTCTGGCAATTACAAAACTGTTTATGCAGAATCTTCTCAAATGTGCTGACAGACGTGACCAGTTGCTTTCCTGTTTTGGTGCTTTGTATGACTGCCAGACTGAAAAACCCCAAACTGAAATATCCCATTTTTTCTTCATTGCCCAGCAAAGCCCGGGGGGGGGGGGGGGGGGGGGGGGGG